>DWHU01001868.1:0-11209 GCA_018247975.1 Parides photinus
GTGTATACTAACCTATTAACAAAAAAATTGTTTTTCTTGGAAATATGGAATAAATGGCTTTATTATTATTATTAACGCACTATACATTTTGTATAGGCGTGAATTCGATCAGTACTGACCTTGAGCTTTGACAGGTTCTCAAATTAACAGTTTTTGTGAATGTGACATCCGCCAACCTGCACTTGGCCGCATAATGTATAAAACACCACAGCATTCTCGTTGTAAGCAAAGACGCTATGGCCCAGCAGTGGGCCTTTTGGAGGAGTATTTATTGTATTATTATTATTTATCCACAATTCTAATTAAATACGGGCTGGTGGATATTATTATCCAAGTAAGCTGTTGTTGATGAAGATTGTTCTAAAAATATGACGGGATTGTTATAATAATTTCCTTATAAGCAGAAAATCAAAGATGTACAAAGATTTTACATGTTATGCTATCACAGCTTCGTAGTTTTGCGGTTGTAAAATAGAGCTATGTATGAACTATTTTCAAAACTAAAATAATTCCATCAGAACCGAATGGAAATATTACGTAATTACATTTGTAGCACATTTCGGGCGTGAGTTCGTGCGAGCATCAATCATAATTTATTATCCTATTGTTATCGCAGCTCTAGCCTAACCACTCATTTCCGAAACACCTTTGTAAAACCAAGGTCTTACTAAACTATGTTTTTGTACACTAAAAAAAAATAGATAACTTATATATCAACAGCACAAACAGATCTGCATTTCTTCTGCGGAGATTTCTCCAAACAAATAACAGTATGCAAACTTTACACACACAATCAATTACACATTACAATAAGACGAATAAAATTAAATATTACAGGCTCCATCCGCCAACCCGTACTTGGCCAGCGTGGTGTATTATAGCCTAAAGTCTCTTGTTATGAGAGAAGGCCCCGAGTTCCAGTAGCGAGAACATTAAGAAAGTTGAAAATAAACTTTGCTATGTTGCATTTTAAAGGGCATTGTGAATAAAGAAATTATTGAGATCAAACTTAACTTAAAACCCCAATGTTACTATCTTGTAAAAATATATTTCTCATCATAATTAATGCCACATTATTGTAGACGTTTACTCTTACTTAAACGTTCTGTTAATCTCGTCGATTTGATAGATTCAGAACTTTTACAATGGTGAGATTAATCGCTTTAAAAAAGAGTTACTTTAACTACGCCATTGAATAAAATTTTACGACGAGCTAAGCCAAAACATAATTCGCGACTAAATGATAGTTTTCAATTTATAACCATAGATTCAGTAACCTAAAATTATTATTAATATTCTTTTTTTAGGTGTTAGATATAGTTAAAGATAATCTAGATCCCTAGTTCCCAAAGTGGTCCAGGAGAAAACCAAGGAGTCTAATGGAATAAAAAAAGTTAGAATAAAAAAATGGGGGATCACAATTCGTAAACCGGGTTCCATCAAAATTTATTTACTTTTGAAAGTGAAGAACTAAAATGTTGAATTAACTTCGGTAGCAAGTAGATAATATTTTGAAAAGCTCAACTCATAACCTATCTCTCTAAATTTATAAACAACCTGGAAATCGATGAAAACTGATGCTTGTGGAAAATATGTATATACATATAATGTATAGATGTGTTGTCACTATTTAATGTTTTTAATTATACTTTTAATGTAATTACTTTAAAAAACAATACTCAATCTAAATATTTAGTTTCCATGAGTATTGTTTATGAAATGTATTTGCTTAAAAACCTTTATCCTTTTAACCTATTTATATGTTACCATTGATTTTTTAAAATGTAAATAATGAAGAGAGTTTTTCCAATTAAAAACTTCACTACGAACACGGCCTTAGAAGCAGAAATCTTTAGTCCCTTTCATATAATGCAAGCAAAGGAAATTGGATTTTTCTTTATTCACGGGCGAATAACTTGATAATGTGTGAATTATGAAAATTGAAACGCAGAAACGTTGATTTACTTCTCCGTATCAAGTTATTTAATGCCACGGTAACTTTTATTTATTCTATTTCCTGCGTTTAAGAAAGCATTATTTTAACATTTGATGCCTTACATAAACATTACTCTAAGTAAAATATTTTAACTGTTTTTCGTTTGTAAGTAAAATTCTAATATGATCGTTTAAGTCAAATGAGCTTGTGTTCTTCATTTTTAAGAGCATATTTTATTTTTACAGCAACGTGTATTATTATTTTATCAAAAAAAATATGATGTTTTATAATTTTGCAATGAAACTACTAAAACCTTACACATTTTAACAAATACATGTACTACTTAGTATTTTTACCAATTTAAACAGTCTTCAAAAAATTGTATCGTAATTCTACTTCTACTATAGTATATATAAATAATCAGTAATAGTAATCTTAGCAGCAATATCACTTATTTTTTTGGAATATTATAATACCTTCTCAATTTAAACAGAACTTTACCTACATAGAAACAATAACTAAATTTCCTTTGATTTTTTTTTCTAAAACTTGCTTTAAACTCTGTGTGCATTATATTTATACCAACATATTCATATATGTTGGTATAAATATATAATGTACAGAAAGCCTGTGTGGTATGAGGTTATATATAAACATAACATAAACTGGTCACTTAATATTCCCAATGCAGAAACTGTGAGCCTTCTCTCATAATGAGAGTAGTGGCCTTAAGCCGCCATGATGGCCAAGTGTGCGTTGGCGGATAATGCCTGTGGTAATTAATTTCTTAAAGCACACATAACTCAGATATTCTATGTACATTCTTTCTAGATTCGTCCGGAAAGTAACCCTCCCGGATATCTGTACCATTAATCATAATTATAGGTACCCCGCAAGTAGTAGTGTCACTGTAGCATCACACCCTCCCATCAGCCCCTGATCCCCGACAAGTGCAGCGTGTCGATCCATAATTTAAGTTGGAAGGGTTCGTGCATGTCGCAAGATAACTGTTTATCAATCACACTTTGAGTTATAAACAATCCTGCCGGCGCGAAGGGTACGCACCCCTCTTGTAATTCCGTTGAAATATACGAAAAATATGATTTATTGCGTTACAACCTACAGTTCCTATTAGAAGTTATATTAATGTAAACAATATTTTAAGTAAATCACAGTTGCTTACTTAGTGAAAGATTTGCAACGATCGATGGATATAAAAGCATTGGATTTCGCTAGAAAACATATTTAACGACATTAAGTAATAAATGAAATAATTATGAAATGTAAATTTATTTAATACTATACAATCTAAAATTGTCGGCTTCGCAAACTTTCCGTAGCGATGAACTTTCTGTACAACTTCAAATTCTTTAACCGCACAAATAAATCATTCGTTTCCTACGAACAATTCCTGCTCAACTTTATTAATTAGTAAGCAAAACTCAGGGAAGTAAATAAACAATTATATAATAAGGTTATTTTAATACTTTACCTTTAAAATTTTTATTACATTTATTATTATTAATTTTATGTTTTATTTATAAACAAAGGTCTATGAAAAGTACGAAGGTGAATAACAGAATAAGCCTTTGGGGTTTAAGCGATAATTCTTTAAAAATTCACTAGTAATCTTGATACTAGAGATGCAAAGTGTTATTTTCCATTAAACTAGATGAAATATACTTTAACTAAACACAGTTTTAAACTACTTTAAATGGTGACCAACGAAAGATACCTACCATCAGAACAATGTAGCAAAGGTTTCATATAATTGATTGAATAGTTTTAAGCGTTTTAAAGCAGATACCGACGCTTTCAGCAAAATCTTTCGATGTTATATATGTCTGTAATAATGACCAATACGTACATGTGTGTACTTAAATAGAATATATATATTTGAATATCAATATAACAAAGAATATGTTTGACTATCTTTATTATTGGAGAGATTTACTGTTGATAAGTCTCTATCGCCGGAGCCCGTTTAGGTATGTCTGCAGCTCCAATTACTGCCACCCAATAGTATTATGCAAACATGACTGTGTTACAGTTTGAAGGATACTACTATAGTTAGTGAAATTACTGAGGTAAGAGTCTAAAGGTGATCACAATGTGATGATATACCTAATTAGTGCCACATTGTTATGAGCAGTTGTATCATCTACTATCAAGTGAATGCCTCGCCTTCTAGACGCTTTGTTAAATAAAAAAAATGCTAGATAGTCAGTAGACGTTACTGTAGTCAGGTTTGAAGGATGCTTTAACTAGTAAAACTATTGTGTTTCCTTTCATGGCTCCAATGGTCACTTTATCTATTAAACTGGTAACATATTATGGGCCAGAACATGATTAACCATCAGAACTGTTAATATTGTCTCGATAAATACAAAACTTACTTCTTAAACAAATTCACGATGTTACAATGATCATAACAACTGTCAAATTAAATACAGTTATCACTCAAACATCTCTCGGTGTTTCCGTGTAATACGTTACTCGTGTATATGAAATTGGATGAATACATTATTAAGTTGAGAAGTACGAGAAAAAATATTACGCGTACTTTCACTTATCCTTTTTTTATTATTCACGTCCCAGTAATTTCAGCTTTCCTGTTATTGTATAAGAGCTCCTTCGTATTGGATCAAAATAGCTCTATTTTACAAGAAGAAAAAAAAAGGAAAGAGTCGTTAAATGTCTGAATACAGTTTTGTAGAAAATCGTCAATACATAATAAACTACTGTACCCTATCGTAATACAGTAAAATATAACATATCAGTCAGCAACTCTCATTACGGATTAACAGAATGTTCTAGATTCTAGATATTGAGTGAGACTAACTCTTATCAGCTTCTGCATATGATTATTGTTTTAAAACGTACATTATTTCGAGCAGCTCGAGTCTGTAAGCCTAATGTCAGGTGAGCTTAAACAAAATATATATCTCAGTATTTACATCAACAGAAAATATATAAAACCTTATATGAAGAGTTGTTGTTAACAACTTAATTAAATGTATTATAATATAATACAAATTATGTAAACATATTTTAAAAGTTATGAATATTTTTTTTTATTTTCTTGTGAACCTGGTTTAAGCTTAATATAAAAAGACTTAACTCTGAGCTTGCTATATTAAAGAGTGAACTACATTTTCAACTCTTACGTTCGTTCAAACAAATACATTTTAGACGGTAATATAATTTCTAAATACATTAACTTTTACTTTTAGATACGTCTAGAATTCTAACACTAACACAATTGTATTTAATTAAAAAACTAATATTAGAGGAAAGAACTAATATTAGAGAAAAGAACTCCAGAAACATTTTATATTATCTTTTACTATAATTATTTGCTTTCCGTCGTAATATTTGTATCGAATTTTATGTATAGAAATATCTGTATATTAAATACAGATGAAATAAATGAGTTATTAACTTTTATATATAGATTTAATTTTGCGAATTGATGTAAGTTCATGAAGTATATGAAGTCCTCGACAATTTTCGTTGATATATCTGCATTAAATGTTTATTACTAAATTATATTGATACTACCCATAAATTTTCTTGTAGTATAAATGTTAAATAATTAATTATGTTATATTAAAACGTAGTTTCTCGTTTCCAAGTACTCGTCTCGTTACACATTTTGCAATTTTAAGTTTGCGTACTCCACCTGATGAGCCGCTGAACATCATATACTTTAACTTTAAGTAGATCTTGTCCAATATTACCTGTTCAATAAACTACGATCCTCACAAGTATTTTTAATTTACTTGCACCAATCCCAATTTATTATATAACCACTAAACATTATTTACATATAGATAATGCGGACTAGTTTAACTGTATTATAATATAATAATAATAGTGTTTAATATCATACAAGACTTTTAAACAATTCTACCATTAACTATCCTTTATTTGACCACAGAATTGAATTGACTACTTCCGTGTGATAAGCACTTAATTACTCTGCCAGGTACCTCGGTTGTGATGATGATGAAAAAATAGTTCGTACAAAAATATATTTTTTTTATAACTAATCAATAAGTACATATATTAAAATATTGATGATGAAATATATATTATTAAAAGAAAACATCGAGAGGAAACCGATACGTTCCAAGGCTTTTGTGAATATGTTATATCCGCCAATCCACACTTGGCCAGTGTGGTCGATAAAAAGCTCTCTTATTATTAGAGAACAGTCCTAGCAGTAGTAACATTAAATGGACCGTTTATTATATTTTATTATGTAATATAATTAAAAAAAATTCTATTGACGTTTGTAATGAATTATTTTTCTCACTTCGATATGATTTCATGAAGTTTTTATTAGCATTATTTCATGTATATAATAATATTCTTATTACAAATTATTAATTGAAATGAAAACACTTTTTCAACAATCATTTAAACTGTCTATAATGATATTAGGTAATTAATAAAAGTTAAATATATTTTCAATTCAAAGCGCCCCTTGCTTTGATCTCTGGAGTTGTGAAGGAAACAAAAGGAAACATTTAAGCTAAATAAGTAATCGGTGCTTCGTAAATGTAAATTCTTGTCATTATCTTGAATTCTTTGATCATATCCAATAATCTTAGCGACTATTTATAATTGATATTATTAAACCAATGCTTTTAATTTTTAATACAATGTACAACAGTTTTTCTATTATAGCAAACTCGAATTGTTTAGTGTAATAATTTATCTTTAAAGTGTACTAGTACAAGGCTGTAAAACAATTTTATGTTATCAACGTTAATAAGGATTGTTTATTAATGATTGACTTTGAGGTTTTACTGAGGCTTTAATACTTTTATTAAAAAAATCTTCATTGTTATGTATGTTTATTATGTCTATATACATTTAGATACATAAAGCTTAATTGATATATGTAATTATTAAACTTTTGCCTACAAAGTGTGCTAGCATTGTAATACAATATTATGTACTGTCATATTTATAACTGTGTCCATTCGCTGTTAGTTTTGACTTGTTTTTTCTTAACTTAAGGATGTTGAAAGTATTATTAATAAAATAAATTAACTCAATCGCTCAAAATAATTAATTTTAAAGACAAACCGATATCTACTTGTGGAGGTTCGTAGAAAATATAGTACGATCTGATAACTCCGGTCGTGTATAGATTTAATACGCTCAGGAGCGATTTATAAACATTAAACCTTCCCACTCCTTATCTTCCCTTACTTGAGAGTAAGTACTTCGATAGCAAAGACGCCCACTTCCTTAATAAGTCACTACATTTGATGGATATAAGCATTTATTTTATAAAATATTAAACTAAAACTATGATAAACAATACAAAGGTTATATTAATCAATTTGAAAAGAACATATTTTTATACAAGTCATTTTATTACCAACTTGACTAACTTTAGTATAATTACTTTTCAGCATGAGGTAACACTAAAATTTATTGCATACACGGACACTTATTTGAAACAATTATAGTCCATTTTGTATTTATAAGTAATTAAAATTATCCATGAATATAATCCATAAAATAAACTTTATAGTCTTACTAGCAAACTCGACCACGCGTAACTGTGCTAAAGTTTTATTATATTCCATTGTAGTAAACTATTTACGGAGAAAGTTGTAAGAGTAATATGGACCACTATACTTTTTTTACATAGATACCATTTGTTAAAGTATGTATTTGTGTCCATAATTTGAATTTAATTTACACTTCAGTCTGAGTATAACATGGCCAGCTATATAAACACCAAAAATTAAATAAGTAAGAACATTAAATTTCACTGTATAGCGTTTACTACGATATAAATTTAACTTATACTTTAGCCTCTAACATTAAACGTGCTAATATTAAACATCGATACATTAAACACAGCGCCATCTATTGAATACTTTCATCTTGTTGAAATAATTTGGAACTAATGGATAATTGTTACAGTCAGATATTAAACAAAAATATTTGTAGTAACGACGTTCCTATGGACAAGCCTATGTCCAGCAGTGGACTGCCGCAGGGTGTTGATGATGATGATTTGTAATAAAATAAAATTGCGACTATAAATTGATATGTAAGTTATCCTATCCGTCATGTTGTTTCAAACTGCACGCAGTGTGCAAATTTGATTAAAATCCGGTAAGAAGTTTAGGAGTCTATCGCGGACAAACACTGTGACACATAAGTTATATATATTAATATTACTGGAGGTATTTGTTTGGGAAATGTTAGTAGATACAACTGTATCGTATATATCAACCTTTGAACTGTAATTCACAGACATAACCAATTTAAAAAGCATTGTAACTGTATCATTTAACATCAGGACAATGTCTTGCTCATGTCATTTCTCAAGCGAA
Source organism: Parides photinus (assembly GCA_018247975.1). NCBI lineage: Eukaryota > Metazoa > Arthropoda > Insecta > Lepidoptera > Papilionidae > Parides > Parides photinus. Next base: position 8,302 of record DWHU01001868.1, read on the forward strand.
TAAAAAAGCTTATAAGGACGATGGGAAGTGGAACGAATTGAAAATAGCAAATTCATATATCGTAGTGTCGCCGACGGCGGTGCAAGCTTTTGTATATATCGCTGTAGCTATAGAAACGTCCCGTATTATAAGCCTCCTAGTTTCAAGAGACTACATTGCTACAATAATAAATAAAGCTCGTATTATAAAAACATCCGATTCAATTATCTTTTCTTATTAAAAACAACTTAGTTATTTTAGATATTAATAACTACTTAGTCTTAATCGTTTATTAACACAACTTGATGACTTCTTAAACTATTTTGGCAAACCGTTGAAGAGGTTGTAAAGTGATTTTGTAACTACTTTTTCCGATAAGATTTCTTATAATTTCTTTGGACAATCCACAAAACTCTGTCTAGTCCCAAACTAATCAGATTATATAAAGAGAAGCCGTGATTACTATTTACAAGGCGGTCGTACGATACGTCTTGGAGAGATGCGTGTTCAATTCCTACTGAGCTTGAGCTTCCGGTAAAGGATCTTTATAAGGAAACATATTCTTAAAATAACAACTTTTGAGAATATGTGATATCTTCCAACCCATACATGGTCAGAAGAGCCGAAAAAAGGCCACAATACTCTCATTGTAAGCAACCTTGAATAAAACATGATTATATTAAAAAAGCTAATACATTTGTATCGTAATAATCAAATTTTTTAAGTAGACACAGGCTAATTTTAGGGCTAATAAAATCTTGTAAAAGGTTTATTTCATGTAAAAAAAAAGAATCTTTTTGGCTTCATTACAAATTCATTTCGCGCGAAGCCAACAAATTGTACTAAATCACCAATTCGTTGGCAGGGCTATTCAGCGAGGACTTATTTTTAGAAGAATTGTTCAATTTACAAAAAAAAAAACACTTTTTCGTGTCGAAATTTTTGTGTAGGTAAATAATAAAGCATTCTAACAATAACAGGGAAACTAAGCATTACACAGGCAAAGGTTTTAGAAATAATTCATTTGAAAGCTTATTTAAAAAGTCTTTTAACAGCTTATAGAAAATTATTAAAAATACAAAAGCTAATGAACTCGCCCTATACTTAATTATAATGTAGTCTTCAACGGGAACGTGTCCATACATTCATTACTCTGATATTACCCTAAATAATTTTCAAACGGAGCCCCTTGTTTTCTTTGTACTTTAATCTTTCTTAAGCAAGGAGACAGCACGTTGACACACAAGAGACTGTGGTCTTAAAGTTTACTATCATTCTTACTGTAGATATTTATTATTACTTCTACCAAGATGAATGTAATATCTTTAAATTAAAGAATAAGTAGTTGGAAAATACGACACTTATTATTGTCCTGCCCATTTCCTAATCTAATTGGGTCGGCGCAGTATGTCAGTCTTCTCCATGTATTCCTGTCAGACACTAACTCATCATTCACTTACACACAATCCATCCATCCATCGTTTCTTTGGTCTTCCTCTTCCTCTCCAACCAAACTTATTCATACCTAAAACTGTTTTAATCACATCCGTTTCCTCTCTTCGCAGAACGAGACAATGGCCATAATTAGGTGTGGTATAAACTTATTAATTAACAAGTTACTAGTATAGGCAAATGCTAAGTAGTAATGAAAATGAAAAAGTTTTATTTACATTTCTTCATTAAAATTTACAAGATATTTTGGTGACTATCCTATTAGATAAAAAAAAAATCTGTATCAGGTAGTCACCCGCCCATACAGACATTGTAAAAAAAATAAATACTTGTAAAAGTAATCGCTTCAGTACTTTTTTGTTTTGCAGTAACATAATTTGTTACAAATATGTTGTATTTTGAAAGCAATTATAACCTGGTATTTTATTCGTTAATAATTTGATTCATTTACTGTAAAACCATTGCCAATAACCTCAGCAGTGTGTTTAGTACAGATGGAGACTAACACACTGCCCCAACCCCAATAAATTAATTAGGAAAATGGAAAGGACAAAAAAAAAATTACTGTAAACTAATTTGTTATAATCATAAGAGTTTAACGTCTCTCATATATGAATTACTGAAATAGCTTTTCAACTGTTACTTCGGCATGGAGTGATAATATTTTCTCATTTTACACACAAAGAACGTAATTACCCGGCTCAGGTGATGCCGTTACACGCTGTATCAAATTTCACGTAATATCGCTCGCTCTCTTCATTTCAAAGGGGCCTTAACGTGACTGTTATCAAGACACTCGAGATCTCTCTTGAGAATTTCTAGTGGCAATATTTTGGTTTCGCCCAAACCTTACATAAAGATCACACGTATAGCTTCGCGCGTAAATTATATTCACGATTATAAATTTACGTGAAGATTTAGACACATATAACCGCTATCGTATTATCACCGCCATATTCGGCTATGAATATACAAACCAATCGATTTCCGATGCAAACGTTTGAATATCAACAGGGTCAAATAATTGCTTTCGGTCTTCATATCACGTAGTTTCTGCAATAAGATCTTATTGCCTTAAATAAAAAACCAAAATTGATAACAAGTTAAGTCTTAATTCAAATTAATAATTCCTAATAAATTCCTATATTTTTATTTAAAAAAAAATGTCAGAGGCCTCGCGAGCGCCATCTATCATAAAAGGATGCAAGCAACTATTTCTGGTCGATACTATAAAAGACTTAATTATTTGATTACCTTTTGGATGGTTGTTTAGACTGATCGTATTTTAATATTGTTCTTGTAATTGTAGTGCTGAATAACTAAGTTAATAATGATGATAAAAGATAGTCTTATAACTGATCGATATACAGTTGAGCTATAGATACTCTCATTGACACTGAGCAGTTGCCGTTATAATTCCACCATTCGACAAGCGCAGACGTGTCGCTACTTCTAGATAAGTAAAACGTACTTCTTT
>DWHU01001869.1:0-11204 GCA_018247975.1 Parides photinus
AGGAGAATGTACAACCTACAAGCATTTTCTAATACCAAATCACCATCCAATTGCATTATTCAATATTTGAATATAATTTTATGGATCTCTGATGAAAAATATTAAAGGCGGGAGTGAAATGAGTTGCGGTAAAGAAATTTTATGTGTCGAGGCGAAGATACGGCATACGGCAGGCTATCATCGTGTGCTACGGAGGGGTGTAGTCCTGCGCGTATTGACGTTCAGTTGATACTGACATTACACAAACAAAAAAAATAATTGAATATAAATTAATACATTCCTTTTCTTTAGTAATCCTAGTATTTTCCAATGTTGCGGAACCATATTTATTCGTTAACAGATTTAAAAAAAAAAATGTTTTTTGATAACGAGGGCTTTCTTCCTTTTCCAAATCTTATCTTATGTTTTTTTCCGCGTTTGGGAGTTTTTAGGGTCCGTAATTGTTGTATATAGTTTGTACTTCGTAAATATTAGACTATTATTTAATTATTGTTAAAAATTTGCATTATTGCTTTATTACATTTTGCGTCAACACGCAAGCGAATAATTTAGAAAATTGTACTGATAAATATATTAATAATACTTACGTTATACTTTAAATTTTCTAATTAATCTGACGACTTTAATGTTTGTGTTATCAAACAATTGTTCATTACTTGATGCAATGCGCCCTTTACGATTTTCTCCTGATAGAACAACAACAATAGATGTCAAAGCATCATTCTATGTATCTACAATTATTATTGTTTTTACACATACAACATTCTAGATTCTATCCATTTATAGACAAAAAATAGGTTAATAAACTATTCGCTATCTTACAGTTTTGTTTGATAGTTTAAAGTTTGTCGATTTTTTTAAAAGGCAACAATTCTTTGTATATGTGAATGTAATTATCAAGTTATTACAGGTCTAGAATTGTTAGAATGTTATAGGATAATGACAACGACAATTGACAAAAATTAGATATTCTAATATATTATATAAGCTTTAAATATATCGTTCAGGTATATCACAGGGCTATCTGAGATTTGTTCCTGTATATTTATAAATTAAAAAAAAATACTTCTTACTTTCAAAGATTTTTACTAAAGTATTTCATAATAAAAAAAGCAAAGCACGAAATAATCTACAATTTTTTTTTTATTTGTAATTTCTTATACATTAACAACAATGGAATTTTAGTTTTATAAAGTAATTATTGAAATAAAAATTTATTTGGATAGGTGAAACAAATGGTTAAGTAGCATACTTTTCATAAACAGATCTCTAATTTTAATTAATGATGTTTAACTGTTAAGCAGTGGCTTAATTTAAGCAGACTATTATTTATAAAGTCGTCAAAATAATAATATAAATTGAAAACTGCATGTATTTTGACGTGCGGACCATTTAAGTTTTATCTACATTTAGGGGAATCGAGAGAAAATATTTTCAATATCTTGTCAATTTAATTTGATACAAATAACTGTTTCGTTAAAACTTGTATATGTTTTTCTAACTCAATAATTACCCCATTACTTGTACTTATTTGCTATGCTGTCACAAGTGTTTAATGTACATTAAAACCTGTTTTTGAATATTGGACAAAGGAACAGCGTAAATTGGATAGTACATGAAATGTTCCTAAATTTTATAAATACGTATATTTCTATCAAACTGCTATTACTGGATGCAGATCTCTGTTGTCGGTGAGAGTAATCAGCGTACCGGTGATATCTACCGAACGACAGTACTTTTGTAAACATTATTTGTTCCGGTATGAAAGACGCTGGTCTTTTTTGGTGACGGACTGTTACTAATTCCCGGAAGGGAGATACTCGGTTACCGCAGGCTTGAGAGGGCTGAGGGCGCTTAGCCAACGACGCAATAGAATTTGTAATTGCCAATATATGGCCTAGTGTAAGAAGTGTTTAAATTATTTCAATTGTATAGTATCATAAAAAAAGATGTTAATTGAAAAAACATCTTTATAATTTTAAAGAATGTAGAAGGCATTTTGTTATATTATTCTCAGATGGCCCTATGTTACGCTGGCGTCTGCAGCTTTTTTTTTTATTTAATTTAAAAAACAATATTGGCTACTTTTATGATTGCCCGCTTTAGGATGGAGGCTTCAGGGAGCAGTACGACATGCCGCGTGGTGGTTATGACGACATGCCGCCGCCGCAGAACCGCGGTTGGGACGGACCGCGCATAATGGACGATTATCCTAACAAACGTCGTCGATTTTAAGTCGCGGCTGACTGACCGTTAGGTAGCCACACCTATACCTATACAAGTTGTTTTTACTTTATAACACCGTTTACTCGGTTAACACAATTGTCTATATTAAATAAAATTGTTTAGTTTGCACAATGCATTTTCACACTGTCTACATCCAACAACCGATGGTACTCCACTCAGACGGTGCTACAATGAGTAGTCGAATCAGCTTACAACAGTTATCATAACATTGAAACTTTATTGTCCATTTTTGTTTTACACACCGCTTTGTGTATGTATACACCGCTCGGTGAGATTATTGTCAAATGTTTAAGCGGTTTAGTGTATTCTATGTAAATTTTTGGTTTTTATTACAAATTATTATAAATCCATTATTATGTCTTATACTTTTATCGATAATGATGTATTACATATATTGAATCAAGCAACATAAAGAAATATTAAATTCCGCATACAGCAATACTTATAAGTACACGGTTATTAGCATCTTTAGGCATATCTATAGGTGATTCTTGGTACGTGTGCTCAACGCGTGGCTATCTTATGGTGCGGCGTCTTACCTTTGATTAGCTCGTACATGGATGTTTCGTCGTTAGTTGAAAATACCACTTGCACTATTTTACCATAATTAAAATTAAAAAATAGCATTACTCTGTCTCTATACATAACATGATGTGAAGAAAAATATCATGTTTATAAGCACGTTGCGCATACATACGTGAATTATTAATTAATTATCAAGAAGTATGCAGTTTAATACTTACGACAATTATTACTACAAAATACATATTAATGTTACGATCATTGGTTATTGTCGAATATAAAAAAAAAATCATTTTCTTGGGTTGCTTTGTACAACGCGATACACGTATCACAGATAAATAAAGTAAAATTGAAGATACAATGTTATAGTCTCGGAACTTTAATTTTGAGTTTTAAATTTCAACTCTGAAAAGCGATATATGTTTAACATGTTCCGTGCCGCTTGGCGCGAGGGTATGCCTATCGGGTGGATGTGGGTTTTGTTGTTTGTGTTTCATTCAAATCATGCAAAATTAATATTTAAAACGAAATGTGCAGTTGTTTTCAGTTTGTTTAGTTTGTTAGTAAGTTGTTGGCATTTGAGTAATACTACAGCGTTTTTTTGTTCCTAGGGCGAAAAGGTCCACACGACGTGGGAGTAAGTTTTTTAACTGTAATTTTCATTTAGATTTTTTTGATATAGATATCCATATCCCCTCGTTCTCCTGAAAAGAAGAATCATAGTAACCGTTGATCGGAGGGGGCCGAGCACGGTGCTTAGCCTAAGCCTCCTTTGGTAGCTAGGCTCGAGAACTTCTTCAGGAACTTTAGCATGGGCCGCTGCTTATTTATTTACCGGGTTCAGTAATTTATAATGTCAAAAAGAAAATTATTTGAAAAATAAAAATAGTTTAGGGCGTGGGGCATATATCCCCCACGCGGCTTGAACGGATAGTCTAAAAAATCTATGTGGTACGGAACGTGTTAAAAGGTTGCTTTCTGGGTATAGATTCAAAGTATTATTATGAGCTCTGTGACACGGAGAGAATTGCAGTGAAGCAGCGCCGGTGATTGTGGTGAATATTATTATATTTTTAAAATACTATATTAATTTTTGACGTATTAAAAATAACTAAATTCTTTACAAAATGTACGTGGTTGTGGGGAGTCGAGTAAACATAAAACTAATTAAGTTTTTTCATGCCTTATTTAAAAAGTAAATGTTTTAGGTTTGTAAGCAATTTATACGGTCAATTCATTGGCAATACTTATCATCAAACAAATCTCTTATAGATTATAAATATATGTTATATACGATATGCCCCGAAGATATCTTAAAATTTTGTCTACATAAATTACTTGTAAGATTGAATGTTAATAACGTATTTCTGAGTAGACAGATCTACAAAATGTTTTTAATATTCTTATAGGGTAACAATAATTTTATTCTTCATTAAATTATTTAGGAGTTACAAATTAAATGAATACAAAAAAAAGTAAATAGAAATACAAATTAATTTAATTTTATCTAAAAAATTATAATGCATGTGGCTACATAGGTGTTTTTATTAATTTCTGGTTAATACCTTTAGGATAATTTATTTATGTTAGTTGTTTCTATTTTTACTTTATTCGAATCGTATAATAAAAGTCGCTGTTTCTTTAAAGTTTTCACCGATTAATTTGAAAAAAAAAATACAGTGTAACAGAACTTTAGATATTTATACACAAGTAAAATCTACAGCAAATAATTTTTACATCAAAGTGGAAACCTTTCCCAAGGACTGTGTTTAGTTTTATCAAATTTCCTTCGAGTTTCATTGTAATCGATTGTAAATCGGTTAATATTAATTACAATTATTAAAAAAAATACATGTTATATATACACTACGAAATTAGAGATCTACTTTTTACTTCCTTATAGAAATTACTCTTATTAAACAGCTGCTTTCATAGCTTTCATGTAATTTACTTTTTCGTGGTTTTAAAGAGTATGTATTAGGAATAATATTTTAAGTTATAGTATAGTAATTATTATTCCCTTACCTTACGCATTCTTTCCGATTTAGCGACATGTTTATTTCTCATTAAGGATCCCTATGAAAATAGGTGATTTTTCTATTTTTAACTTGTAACTTATTTTGTTTGTTGTGTGCCGTCAAATGAATACATTTTGTCTTTACTACACATTTTATAATCTCTAAGATTATTGATAATTACGTTAAACAACTGTTCTGAATGTTTGTAAAGCTTGTCAAAACCTGAAATACTTTATAATGATTATGATTTTTCATTACTGTTATCACCCGTTATTATATGAGAAGTATTTGAAACTGCTGATTGAAGTGTGCAGCGAAATTCTCGTTTTATATTGAACCTGTCATGAGCGGGGATCCTCAGTTCTTAATGCGTGCTTCATTGTTACTTGTAGGTAGCAGAATTCGATTTAATTATGTAGTAGTACCTAATTTATAATTTATAGTAAAGTACGCGTCTACATTGTAATGTCTTAAATAATTGATGAATTTTCATAAATAAATAATATAGATATAAATAATTTACTGAGATTTATTTTTAACCGATCCTGTTGATGCCGAATATGTCATGTATTTGGAATATAACTACTTTACATTAAATTGAAAAAGTACCAGCAGGATGATTATAAGATTAGAATAAAACGAAAAAGAGCTTATCTCATTCTAGTTATTCACACTGCGGCTTCCTGAAGGATGTCCGTCAACATATTTTTAAGATTACCTGAATAAAGTGGATGATGTTAGCAGATCGAAGAGTAACCACCAATCAAAAAAGTGTCTGAGATTAAATTGTCTCGTGTTCGGTGTAATAACTATACTGTTATTGATTTCGTTAATTTTTGTCTTGTACCCCTTAGAAATAGATGGCAAACAAAGTGCATTTTATGACGACGGTTAAAAAATGGATAATTTATAAAAATATACAGTATGCAAAAGTTCTAAAGAAACGCGATGAATCACCTTTAGTCATCATAAAAACCGGTCTTCATTCAAAGAATGTAATGTATCTGGTGAGATTGTAAGAGACCTACATTATGAGCTTTTTTACCAAGTACTGAAACAATGGATTCGACAAAGTATTGCTCTCAACTACATGAATTGAAGACATCAATTAAATGAAAACTTCCAGAAATTGTGAATCCAACTCTAGGAAGGACGCGGTGTTTTATGGGGATAACGCAGGGGCCACGGGTCTTTGGGAACTCGGCAAAAATTTTTGTATTTTGGTTGGGTTGTTTAACATAAGCCCCACCGTATTCGCTACACCCTACGACTTCGAATTTCCACCTTTTCCGGGCATAACAAAATTTCCTTAATAAAAAAAAACTAATACGGTTGTGATAAAAAACCCATTTTGACAAATTTTGCTAAATAATCTGAGCTTTGGAAGAACAGATTTCTCAAGCTGTACAAAAGATGGAGAAAGGTTGTGGAACAAAATGGTATCTATGTAATTCAATAAATGTTTATCAATATATAAATTAGCTGCGTTCTAATTTTCGTAAAAATCTGCACGAACTTTTCGGACAACCTATTACAATCCATATAAACAAATTACAAATGAATAATCTCTATGATGGATGTAAAAACAGATATTATGACAACAGCAATGTTTCAAACACAAATGTAAATTGTTACCTATAGTAGCCATGGAGAAGAACTAGATTGTTCTTAATTTGGTATTTTCGGATTGCTGCACATGCGACCGGCCTCAGCGCCGTTGTCTCTCCTTGCTTAAATAACGCTTAGGTGACAGGATTATTCCTCTTTGAGGACCTTTTTCATATCCTGAATGCAAGGAACCTCCGGCTGGCCAGTTCCGTTACGAAAATATTTACTTGTAAATATTGAATTATTATTTAATTACTTGTGCGATTTAGCATTGTTGTGCATTAAAAGAAAGATTCTGGCAATGCGCCTTTCAAACAGTATGGATAACCAGAAGTACTTTAATGCATCAAGGTGAGGTTAGTTCACTTGATTCATGTCCTGATTCGCCATGGTATGAAAACGGGTACAGTTTCCGTTTCTCAAAATATGCTTCTCCTGTCGTATGTACAGAAATACAAAATTGGGAAAATTGCCCTATTGGAAGTCTTCTCTATTTACACATCTTCGTTAGTAAGTCTAAATATGATTGAATAAGCGAATTGATAATTTTTATAAATTGGAATAACAAAGGAAAAGAGGAATAATGAAGTCATATTTTATATACAAAGTTTGATTTTTCATGACATGTTATTTGGGTTCTATTAGTAAATATAATTTCCGTTTATTAGTATTATTTTCTAGACAAAATGTGGAGAGCAAATAAAAATCTCTCGTAAATGGAAGGGTATTCAATTTTAATATTTCATCGTTATAATTGATTTGTTCGTTTACTGGTAATTGGTAAGTATTTCCTTTTTAAAAATAACTTGGACCTGTTTCATGCAGTCAATGTGGTGGATAAATGTATGACACTCCTTTGTGAGTGGGTGGTCTCTGTGTTTGTTTGGCAGCGGCGGAAATAAGGGCTGCTATAATATACTGTATTATTATGGTCGATTCCATGATCTTAAATCTGCTGGCAGGTGGTGTGAGGAGTGATGAATAATGGCAACAAATGTGATAGTTTTTTATTATTTGTATTATTATCGACTTGTCTATGGAATGCCTACTAAAATTCAATCTTGCTTGTTATAATAGCTTTCTCTAACATAAAAGACCGTTGCCAGATTTTGTAGCCGAGTAATTACGAACCTCTGCCTCCGATTCGGGGGTCGCAGCTTCGAACCCGGTGTGCACCAATGACTTCGAGTTACGTGCGTTTTAAGAAATTAAATATCACTGGCATTCCCAAGGTGTGTTAGCGTCAGGCAGACGGCCGGCTGTATAAACCATTGCCAAAACCTTAGCAGTGTGTTTAGCAAAGATGAGGACTGACACACTGCGCCAACCCCAAAAAAATATTTGGGAAAATGGGTGAGACTAAAAAAAAATTGTAATCCAAAAAATTACATTAACTTTTAAGTGGGAAAATAAGAACGGTTAATCGAGCATTTGATAAGTTCAATAGAAGTTGAATTTCTTAATTTGCATACGAAGAAAGATAATTTTCTGAACACTCATAGTCTCGTGTCTGGAGACTTTTAATTTCTCTGTAAGATAAGTTAACTTTTGATAGAAAATAACTAGTTATTAACATTACAATAGTCAATATGGGACAACTAATACAAAAACATGTTTCGTCTTTCTCATGTTTAATTTTTCTTTACATGTATGCGTGTCCCAGTTTAAGCAAAATTTTGTATAAAAACAAAATCGGCCTGTTTAATATGTTTATTGCGCTTCTTTTATAACACAGAGTGAATGCTGACAAATATAAAGTTTTGTATTTACCATATTAATGCATAAAATAATCATTCAATTTGCTTTTGAGTAACTACATCTTTTCCTTTCGTAACAGAAAAAATATACCAACTCATAACTTATTTAGTGGTGATACCTATCTAGTGGGCTGTTTTTGTTATAACTTCATCATCATCATCAGCCTGGAAACGTCCACTGCTGAACATAGGCCTCCCCCAAAGATTTCCACCTCGACTGACTCCTGGCGGTCTGCATAACCTATTTTAACTGCTGCACCGGTATTTTCTGTTATAAACTATTTTAACCATATTTTGTATATCAGTAAATTTACGAAAAAATTATATTTTTTTTAATTTGTTAACAATAAATTATGTCAAACGAAATAACATTTTTGACCGTCTTATATATTTATTGCACGCAAATTAAATAATATAACCGTTTCGGTACTGGCGCTCAATCCCTCGTGACACTGGGGGTAGGTAGTGAATGCCGCGTTGTGAATGCGCTTACACCGCTGTTACCCTATCGAAAGTTATAGAATATAAATCACAGAAATATGAGCACGTCATTTTATAAATTGTCAACAAATGTCGATAGGTACGGATTCCTAAATATGCAATATGCCATTCTTAATTTGCCATACGGGTCATCAAGTGTATGCCGTACATATGAGGCGCTCGTACGGAAAGGGTTAAAGACAGTTTTGGAAGTTAAGGATTTTTTATTTCCCACACAAATCAATTTAATTTTAGATGTGCACGATTTTCTGTAAATTAATTTTTAATCAACAGCATACTTCAGATTTTAAAAGCTGGCATGGCTCAGTTTGTAACGCCTGTCGAACGTGCTATAGGTTCTCAGAGACGCGGCTTCGACCTCGCTTGAGCTTTCCGGTGAAGCAAAATAACACGAGAAAAGCTACATGATCCGAAATCAACAGTTTTTGTGAATATGTGACTTCCGCCAACCGGCATTTAACCAGCGTGGTGGATAAGAGGCCACAGCTCTCTATCATCGTGAGAGCCGCTTGTCTCAGCAGTAGCAACATTAAATGGGTTGTTCATTATATTTTGTTATAAACGTCGTTATGATGAGAATATTACTGCAGTGGGTGGTGGGCAGGTCTCTGTCATCGAAGATCGTCTGGAGAAGTACGAATGCAACCGCTTTAGGAGCAGGTAGAAGTTTGAAGGCAACGAGATGCATCTGGAGTATCGTCGTACACACAATGGAAAAGCGGCGAAGAAACAATCAAGACGAAAATCTCTACAAGAAAGAAGCCTTCTTCAGCTCACGTAATTTTAGTGTAGTGTGGGTGTAATTCCTGCCAGCACTCTGATCCACTGGTACACGAGGATCGGGCAGCGAAAAGCAAACTTCGACTAGCCATCGTTTCCTATAGATTCGATCCGTTTCATTAATGTTAATTGTACTTACCCATTTGTCAAAAAAAATTGGAACAAAATTAATAATCATTTCTTACGGATAAAAATTAATGCAACCATAACCACTATGCCTTGACCTCAAATCAAAACCAAAAGTGCAATGTTGGTTATTTTATAAATTACTTCTTTTATGAATATGCGTATGTGTTAGTGTAGGTTATTAATATTATCATTGTCTATTTTTTTTATATTTAGTATTGAAGAACATGAAAGAAGAATTATAAGAATAACCATTCAAGATGTGTGTATGTATGTATGTACGTACGTACACGAACGATCTCTCGCACAAAATGGAAAAAATGTGTTGGTAAGTTGCCGTCTATATTGTACGGCTAACCGTTGTAATACTCAGATGTTTCTGGACATCGATTTATCTACTTTTAACAAAATTTGTAACTTGTCGGTGACCACGAACGCATTAGGACGAAGTGTTTCGCTTCGACCTTCATAATGCGAACAGCCAGGAAATGGAACAGTCGGCCGGCGTCAGTGTTCCCGTCCAGTTATGACGTGGGAATTTTCAAGAGAAGAGTGAATAGGCTTTTTCTAGATTAGTGTGCTTTACCACTAAAGGCTACATCACCACTTACCATGAGGCGGGATCGTAGCCAAGCGCTAGTCTAGAAAGTATAAAAAATCCAAATGTTCTATCTACGGCTTAACCGCTTTTGGAAACAATATTTATTGGTTGATTATGTTATTTCCAATACAATTAAGTAATAAGTAAATTTTGATAAATATTATTATACTATAGTAGCACATAAGAATTCTTGATATTTAAATGTCTGCGACAAGTTTTACTTAGTTTATTTTGTATGGAAGAGCACATTGGATATTTGTCATTAAATTGTTTATACTAACACCGTTAACGCTATTAATATTATATTTGAATCAACTGTTTTAATGAAGCTATTTGTTTTTGGCTAGCAGTCTCTTTCAAGGTAATAGCAAATGGAGGATTCAATCGAGCGGGCTTTACCGGCAAGCGTAGGTATGGGTAATAAATAGTGAAGTTTAATGGAAGTAATCCATAAATTTATTATTTAGTAAAGCTAACCATGATTTATTTCTTTTTAGTATTCTGTTATTTATTTTTTAATAGTTGTTTTGTTAAATTGCTTTAATTATCACGGGAGTTACTATCTATATCATTCCATGAAACCGTCATTAATGAGTCCCCAAATGAACGCAACTGACATACATAACTTTTAAAATATTCGATAGCTTTTGTAAGTCTACATCAGTACCATACAGAGTTAGTTGAAAATATTATATGGCTTGGAGTTTGCAACGCCAAACAAACAAAGTTATAAAGAAATATTCCTTCAATTATGGTTGTAGACATATTTCAGATAAAGGTGTATACTATACTATTAGTTATTGTACTAAACTTTATGCGTTTAAATGAAAAAGTTGTTATGAGCGGGCTCTTTATTTTAATAGATCTTGACTAGCGATACTTTTACTACGTATCATCATCACCTAACAACGGTCCACTGCTTGACATTGGCCTCTCCGGACCCCCCTCTCTCTCTACTTGTTTTTTTTTTCTCGGCTACACACTTTCACTTTCAGTTCCTCCGAATATAGTAATATATGTTGTATATAGTAATATATATTATAT
>DWHU01001870.1:0-11200 GCA_018247975.1 Parides photinus
GGGAGAAAGCGGATTGCCGATACAGCAGCCGATAATAAATGCGCCTGGTGCGAGTCCTCTCATTAGAGCGCCATAACTCCTCATTAGCGGGAATGCTAATTAATGTGACGTTTACGACACCCGCTCGTAACTCAGTGGAAGCTCGCTCCTCCGTTGCACCCAGCGTCTGATTGTGAGGTCCGTGGGACCTTGTTAACTACACTTTTTACATACATGTACCTTATTTGCCGTCGACGCATTAATTATTTACGCATTTTAATTAACTGATTACACCTTAATAATTTTTTACCTTTTATAGTACATAAATTATAATTCATAAATTAAAATACTTTCAGGGTTATATTGTTAAATTTTAACTGCAAATTATCTATAAACTTTTCTTCTTTACTGCAAAGCCTGAACAGAAAAGTGCAATGGATATACTTGGTGCTTAAACAGGATTTTCTGCTAAGGAAAAAATATGTTTTAGTAATTTTATAAATTTAATGAACATGAATCTATATAGTCTTTAAAAGATTGGACCATTTTTTTGTATTATAGCTATGACGTACGTTTGTTTACACATATTCTTAAAGAAATAACTCCTCTCAAAGTATTTTTGGGAAAACATGAAGCTTTCCTACGGAGAGTTCGTTACTGCTTTAAGCTTAATACGATTGTATATTTGAAGTATAATTAAAGCTTGGAACTATAGACAAGTTTAATTTAAGCTGTTGGTAAAATGTTAATTAAAAATTTCAACCATTACCGCATTGCAGTACTTGTTAAAAACAAATTAACTGCTAAGGAGGTATATAGGTGATATTATAAAAAAACCTGAAATAGCCGTATCACGCTCGCTCCATCAGGGATCAGCGCCGTAATTAAAGCTTAGGGCGAAACTTGCACGTGAAGATCGTAATCGCGGGCATAATTTTAAATCAAATTAACACTTCAACTTTAAAGCGAGGTCATTACTGCCATTACGGCGAAACAATATGGAGTCGTGACCGCGCCGGCCGATATCTAAATAATAAATAAATAGGCGGCGCGGCTATCGGCGGCCGCATCGCCGCCGCGTTAATGTCCCGCGCCCGCGCCGGACTTTTATAATTAACTATAAATTCGGACGGTTTTTTGTCCGGCGCCGCGGACGCACCGCAACATCGATACTTTTCCTATTACTCGATAACCGATATCGATCTTAATGATGCCGTACAGTACGCCCCGCCGGTGGTCTATTGCCTTTTCGCGCATTATTACCTATTTATGCAATTCATCCGCTCGATTCCACGGATAATGGCCGTCGAGTGGTACTCTGAAATAATTAGCTCGTGTTTTTTTTTTTCATCCGGGGCCGGTCGATCGCTCGTCGAAAAATTTCTTGAATCAAAATCACCGAATATGCCGTACGGAGTCCGCACTCAAGTCTCGGCTCCGTTATCTCGTTATCCTAATGAAGTCTACGCTAATGACGAGTAGGTAAATAATAGGGCGGCTAATGGGGGCTTTATCATTCTCGAGTGCGCTCCAGGTAAGGGCCAATTAGAGAGGCCGACATCGGCCCATATTGTTCGGCGCAGTGCTCGCTTCGATTACGATTATTTCCGAACGACTCTCGGCGCTGATAAATTGGACAAACTATAACAAAATGACATTCGCGGTTTGCGGTGCCCGCTTTAATTTTCTGTTAATTTGTCGCTCTGCAGCTGGTCTGCTCCGACCAGGGGGCACCTGCGGGTACCGGGGGAGCCCGGGGGAAGGGTAGCATACGGCCGCGTTAATTAATTTTTAAACGCACTATATCGCATTAAACTGTTTAATGTAACGAAAATTAAAGTAATTAAAAACATAATCGTGCAGACTGTTGGATATTAAAATTAATATGTTCACGGTTTAATGACAATATTGAAAACATTTTAACTACTAAACTACTGTATTCAATATTTGTCTTTGGCTAATGTAATTAAATATTAAACCCTTGTAAATTGACGAGCAAATGACTATATAAATATGAATATTTTTATGTAGTCGTTTATTGAAAAGTGTATGTGTAACAATTACGCCATTAAACTAAATAAAGGTGAACTTGCGGAGAATGCTCGATACTATGAGCCAATTGGCTCGCTAACAAAGCGAGCTCGGAACTTCGCAAGAACTCCCCGATGCTTTCGTTATTTATACAGAGACATGTATTTTTATAGCGGATTTTTATTAAGAAATGGGTCGTAGATTGTAAAGAGGACGAACAGAAATGGGAGCTACATATTTTATACGGCAAAGTGTGTTGCGCACGGGTTGGAGGCAGAGGCAGAGGCAGGCGTCTTCAATCCCTTGGCCGCAGTGAAACTTCAGGCCGCTGTTTTTTATTGCGCAGAATTTAAATGCATTTTTGATGTTAGGAGATGACACGCGGCGCGGACGTCCGCCACCGCCTCCGCCTCCGCATCACCCCTCAACCCTCACCCCGTTATAATTTTCCAACTCGAAACTCCACTACGGTATTAAGCCTTGATTGCTTGAAGAAACTTGAGACATTTCGGCATATTCTTTGGGCCCCCGGTGGATGTTGCGTAGCCGTTTATTGCTAACTTACTGTTATTTGAATAAATTTAGTTTTACTTTTAACAAAAATAATATCGGATAATTGTATCTTTTATATTGAACGTCTGCATTACTAAGTATCAACAAACCTTAACATAGAAAATTATCTTTAAATATTATCTTTGATCAAATTAACACTGTATTAAAAATATCTCTTAAATAGAAGAACAGTGTAAGTTTTTTTGTCAAGGAAATACCTTAATAGTAAATAAAACTCGATTCATCAAGGTCTCCAACAATGAGATTCATCTATGTGTGTCTAACATATGTCGCCAATTAACAGGCAGCTTAATTATTAGCTATATGTTTCGGATATCGGGATCGATCGAAAGGGTTACTGTGTATTGGATATGTATGAGGGTTTCCAATTAAGTGGTTGGGGTTTAGCGGGGGGGAGTACACGACAATACATTTAGCGGGGCCCGCAGCCCAGGTGCCGCCGCTCGCGCCCTGCGTTTTGACTTCCTCCATAGTTTTTAACGCTTACTAAAAGGATTGCCGTGTTCGCATTGATACTTCTACCAAGTATCCAAGTTACTGCTCCAAACTATTCCCACAAAAAATAAATTCCGCTCATACAAAATTTTTAGTATAATATATTATTATTAATATCAATCGAGTACACTAACTAGAAATTTGAAAACTTGTTCGTCTGGTTTGGTTTGTTCCAAAAAGAGACGTAATGGTTTTTTTTCTTTCTTTACACATTTTAAAAAATCTATTTATTTGAAATCAGACTCTAATATTTTACAAACTGTTTGTATAACGGATTGGCCTTCTTTAACAAATCTGCAGAGATATATATGGAGAGGGGTAGAGAGACGCAGAGGGGAGACGTCCGAGCCCCTCCCGCGGGCACATTAATTAGCGGCGCGAGGGCTCTCATCAAAGTTTACCAGTTAATTAGGACCACCTCCCGTTACCTTTGTAGTAATACCATGAATGAACTCCGGTTGAGGTTTCACATTATTCGACATTGCTGGAGCGCTCACCCATCAGACTTCCTTTGTCCGCTGCACCACCCATCTCCAATTAACGGCAGATTAAAAAAAATATTTATCAACAATGAAATGGTTATTCTACGCCGAACAGTTTAATATATTTGAAGTATAATTAGGTTAATATTATACAATTAAATTCAAAAATAAGAAGTTACAAAGACTATGTAGTTGATATTCCTTTTCCACTAAGACCGAAAGCACTAGTGTGTCGATGCAACAAAGAGTCGTACGCTACGCCGCAACTAGCATCTTCAATTAACCTAATGGACAGCCCCGACCTGCATTCATAGCCGAAATCCTCCAAGCTGCAGCTAATTTTCGACTTAAACGTCACACCATGCACAGACGGGCGTTCAAACCGCCCCGGACCAGTCGGCGGGCACCGACCCTGAACAACCGTCAACGTGTCAACGGCGATGAAAACATAATCCCACCCAATTTACTCGACATCTTTCTGAACTGACACCAAGCGGTTTCATTTAACTAACATCATGCAAATGTGTATTTAAAATATTAAACAACGAAATCATACTAACATTACATAACCTTCATGGCTTACACTTTTTCATATCAAATTAGTTATAAATGGGATAAAATTCTACAATTGGAGACTCCATTATTTTCTCTACAATTTTTAATTGTGGTAGACATTACAATTTCTGTTTTTGATGAAAGTACATAAATTTGACGTAATATTTTTCGTGCTTGTCTCTATACATGACTCATTTTCACATAGTATTATGTATCAATGTGATGAAGCATCTCGACAAAGATACTCTTAAAATAATTTAGCCGTGTTCATAGGTTTTCCATATTACTATTTAATTTATTCTCATTTAACCAACGACGTACCGCAGCTAATTAAAATAATTGGCAGCATCGGAATGGCGACGTTTTATTTCAAGAGTAGACTTTCACCGGCGGCTGTCGCGCCGCCCGTCTAACCTGCACTCGCTCGGTATGCATCGCGACTCATTACTCCACTAATGGAGGCCTTAATGAACCAATCTAACAGATTGCACTCGAATCTTCAGCCGCCGATTGGAAAGTCCTGCTCTACGTCAATTGCTGCCTTTTTAATTTAATACAATTGGAAACTGTACATACTCTAATTTAATTGCATTGCGTAAACGCCTGGATTTTTTTTGTAATTAACGTAATTTTAAGCTGTAAGCTTAATTGGCTAATTAATGTACTTGAACGCGGAGTAATACATCACTTCGCTACTCTTCTGAATATGTATGTTTGGACGAAACGTTAACTTAAAAAGACAAACATCAATTTGCTGTACAAACATATTGTAGCACATTCGATATAAAATTCGTATTGAGGAGACCGCGCTGTCTCGGCCGGCATGTTTGTGTTTGTGTTACTTAATTCTGTGTGTTTTGCTAATTGAGTCCCGAGTCCTCCAGCATCACCTGCGCTGAGCATTCACACCGCTCGTCAGCCGCTCAACTCATTTATCATTTAATGGAGACTAATGAACACGCGAATAGGTAGCGGTGGAGAACTCTTAAAGTACTCCGAGCGGGCGGCTGCTGCGCGGCGCGGCGCACTGCGATTTCAATCAACTGCTAACTCAAACATAAGGCGCAAGATTTATGATCGACACAAATCGAATTCGCTAACAAACAATATCGTATTCGAAGCGGTACGATACGAGTATATCAATATTGCAGAAGCTATTAATACGTCCGTCTCATGAGCGGGCGGGGCGAGCCGCGCCGCACTCCGCCGCACTCCCGCCGCACTCCCGCCGCACTCCCGCCGCGCCCCGCCGCCCCGCACTCGCCTCTCTTAATTGAATGAGGAGCGGGAATTGTTTCCCAAAATGAAACAATTAATTGTGCAACGGCTATTCCGCCTTACATGGATAATACGTTCGTTTATGGCCTCCTAACGCGGCTGCACGGCGTCCTTTATTGGACCGACTCTAGGAATTTGTGTTCATTGGCGCTCGTATCCAAAATTTAATTGGGAATTTATAAGAACGCCTCTATGTTATTCCCGTTCGGGAGTGGATTTCGCAGCTGGTCGCAGCGGAAGTGTCTGACGTAAAAACTTTTCTAAATTCCGTTTTAATAAAATAAACGTTACCCCGTTCATCGCCGCTGCACAGCGTTGTCTGCGAGCTCTTATTTGGGAGGAAGGATGTTTAAAATTTTCATGCTCTGGTCATAGAACATGTAATGCGCTTATACCGCATGAAAATTCAAGAGAACACGCGAAACATGTAGCGCATTCAGCTTGAAGACGCCTCGTAAACCGCCTTTACGCCTCTCCGCGAGAGCCTCTCAGAACTTTTCATATTCCCCGACCGTAAAGCGGGCCAAAAAATACGAGCGACCAAAAACATTGTAAATGCTTGGGGGTTATCGACGTGGCCCGCCGTTACCGACGGAATTAGTTTTAAAGCGTAGTTTTAACTGTGCTTGTTGCACTCGAAATTACCTGTTTTTCCACTTTACTGTGCGCCCAGCGAAACGACCCCGGCAATGCAGCGTTGTAAAAATAAAGCGAGCTAATTTAGTTCAGGCGTAATAGAACTTATCAATTAGCTTCATTCATTAACTCTTTATTTGTAAATGTAATCCATGTCATTGAGCATTACCTTGCAGTGGTTATATTAAATTTATACGGACGGTAATTTGTTCTCTTAACAATACATAAATGTTAAGAGAAGATTTATGTATTGTTTAAGGCCAAATACTCTCTCATTATGAGAGAAGGCCCGAGTCCCTGCAGTGGGAACTATAGTGTTGCTTGTGTCGACAGAATTTTTAATAACGTAAACTTAACTAGTTTTTATATAGTTTATAGATAATGTATATAAATAATTTTAAAGCTTACCATTTCCTTAGAGGTCGGCAACGCAGCCGCAACCCCTTAGGTTTTGCAACTGTTTATGGGGCGGCAGTGATTACTTTTCATCGGGTGAAATGTTTGCACGTTTGCCCAGCCTTGCTATAAAAAAAAATAACATACAGAACGGATTGAAAATCGTGATGGCTAACGAGAGCTATCCTAAGTTATTGATAAAAATTTGGAAATATTATAGCGTTAGTTTTTAAAAATCTTTGGGTTAGGTACCATTAGCATTTTATCAAATTGCTGTAATACAAGAATTACAATGAAGATGACGCCGGCAACGTTTCTGAACATTTGTATTTTGGACGTAAACGTATCGCCTTCAGCTTCGTTGTCATTTAAGCTCAGATTTAAATGTATTATGTAGCTATTGTAATGGTTCATTACAGATATTGCTACGATGACAGATCGCAATCTGCAGCAGTAAGCGATGAGTTCGCCACCGGAAGCAGCATTATCTTGTTTGCGCGTACAATACTAAGAACATGGTGCACCAGAGCACATTCAATTTGCTATTTATCTACGGATGGATCCGAGTCATTACTTAGCAGAGCGAGAGGGATGAGAATGGGTTGTAGTGGAAATTGTACAGGACGCGCTGCATTCATCGTCAGCGCCCGACAAACGCAAGACGAGTGCGTTTTAACACAATTGCTTGTTCCGCTCCTACTAGAAGTAAACTTACGGGACACATTCCCGTTAAAAAAACATTGCATTCTTTTAAAACGACACACACATACACAAATGTTAATCCACGTAGGTAAAAACCTCCATTCTTAAAAAAACAAGACGGTAATAATACAAGCGATTTTTTTAAACTTTCCACATGATAAAAAGTTTATATTTTATGTATAGAGAATTGCTTTTTTTTTTATTTAAATTCTGGCAGTTTTTTAATTCGTTACTGACATAAACAATTTTGACAAGGCTCTGAAGAAAAGGAGAAAAATAATAACGTGATGTCTATAGATTTTATTAAATAAAATATTTTTTAATAGTATAAAATAACTTTAAAATGTCGTTTCTTTATTTATATAACAACGCGTAATAAGTTCACTTCGTTCAAAAGAGAGATTAGTCTTACATGTTTTTCACTTTTAAAGTCTTTATAGAAATAACCCTAGCAGTGTGTTAAGCACAGATGGAGACTAACACACTGTCCGAACCCTAAGAAATGAATTGGGAGGAAGTACAAAAAAGTCTTTATAGAAATAGAGGAAGTAAGAAGGAAGAGGGAAGTATAAAATCATTGGTTTATAAAAATAAAGTCATGTTTTTGTATAGTTGCCCACGAGGCTATTACGCGTACATCAAACTGTAATGTTTTCGGAATATCTGATAATGGCACCAGCGGATGTACAATTTATTATTCAGGGAACATTATGCATGAAAGGATGCTTTCAGCACTAGGACATGTTTTCCCAAATAGCTAATTTCAGCAACAGAAAAGGTCCGCGATCGGGGCGGTCGCAGCCCTCAATCACAGGAAGTGCGCCATCTCATCGCGGAAGTGGTTTCACGTGCCGTCCCGCTCGCGCGCGCTCCCTCTCGCACGTTTTGTAAACTTGCAACGTTAATGGATGCTTTCCTCTACAATCTACATGATATGCGATTGAGTGCATTTCGCTAAGTGGAAAAAAAAATACTCCATTAATGACTCTTAACTCAAAATAAATGTTTGCTATCGAACCGATTTTTAGCCCTCGATCATTAATCACATCCTGTAGTAATACAATAATTTGACATAAGATCATACATATATTTTTAATTATTATATAATTTGTGTAATACGTTCGACGGAATAATTACTATATAATTAAGATGAAATAGTAAATTTAAGACATCCAGTTTAAATTTTCATTAATAATCATATAAATTGTTAAAATAACGTATCTTGTGATCTTAGCAAAATGATAATTTTAATGTGTTATGTAAATTTTAAAGACTAATTAATTTTATTTTTACGTATACGAAAAAGCCATGTTATTAGTGTTATATGTAAATTAAAATTTGCCTGAAGCTAAATCACTAATTAACAATTCATTCTGTAGTTCCCAAGTCTGCGCGAGAACACTCAACTGCGTAGAATAATGGTTATTCTAATTTATAATTATTAAGATAATAGTCCATGTTGTTTTTAGTAAAACTAGAAGTAATTATGAGTACATTTAGTTTTCATCATATATTCACATGATAAACTTACTGCTGAAAACATTGACAGAAATTAATTAACACGTTTATTGAAAAATTCCTCCAGACAGTGTCATTGAAATTTTAAAGACAAAATCTATGTTAATTACGAACTGACATAAGGAATTCATTGTAATAAACTTTGAAGTTTAATAATTATTTCAACTGTTTTAAACTCCGACGTTAAATATGATACTTTAGTAAAATTAAAATAGAAACCAAAGCAAACATTTTTAAAGCAGTAGACAATGAATCTTTTGGAATTATACAGTCTCGTCTTGCAGATTTGATCATCTGGTATAACATAAAGTAAGAAAGTATTTAATTTGAAAAATACAGGGTAAATATGTTTTTTGGAATATAAAGAGAGAAAGGAAAAGGAAAGTTAATGATGCCTAGCAAGGTTTGTATTGATTTATTAGGGGGGATAATATTCAGTAGAGACACTAGTTGATGATGATGAATCTCTATATATACTGTAAAATGCTTTGAATTAATTACAGAAGTGTGATTAACACGTTAGTTAATATAAAATAAATGTTGTCTAATAATTTAAAGATTTGAGAATAGGGAAGTGTAATAACGAGAGCATTGATAAGGGTGCACGATTAAAATGAATCAGAGCGTTGGTGGTAATTGGGCCAGTCGAGGGGCTCATCCAATTAGCTGCGACTTAGAAACCCTTGGCCGCAGTAATCTGTACAGGACCCGCTTCCACACTGTGCTGCAGTACACCCGGACAGTACAACTACTGGCTCACTATTCCATTCCGTTAG
The DNA here is from genome assembly GCA_018247975.1 of Parides photinus. Classification (NCBI taxonomy): domain Eukaryota; kingdom Metazoa; phylum Arthropoda; class Insecta; order Lepidoptera; family Papilionidae; genus Parides; species Parides photinus. Next base: position 9,422 of record DWHU01001870.1, read on the forward strand.
CTTATCCACGTGACGTCGTCTTAAACTTGTTTCCATCTACTCCCGTCTTCTCTGCAATCTACGTCGTACCTTAATATACAGAGTATATTATATATATTTAATGATTATATTATAGAACAGAAGTTTACGAAGCTTTCCCGAGTATGAAAATGTACACAGGTGTTACAAGGTTTTGATTTTGCGATTCGTTAAAATTCCCGTTGTTTAGACAAGACGCGATAACAAGTCGCTCGAGACTTCGCGATGTCATTAATGACTTCGAAGCCGGTGGGTCCCGGATTCGCCTGCACAATCCTTGTTATATCTTTATTACAAAGGAGTACCTCATTAATTTGGCAACCCCTCAGGGTTGAGAGAGACGGGAACCCTTGACCTCGTTCGCAAGAGCCCACGACACCGTGCCGCTCCGTATTGAAACGGCAACACACCTTGCGATACATAATTAAAGATACTCATTACTACGTAACAAATATCACTCCGCCCGTCCCATTCCGAATTCGTCACGAGTGTCGCCTCCGACTCGCACTCACTTCGCGCCGAACAATCCTCGCAAACGAAAAAGACGTTAAAGTCAAACTTGGATCATTCTAGAAGCGCACATTATTCCTTGACTCATTGCTCGAACTAGACAGTTTCTATTATCCTTAATAGTGGCCGTAAGAGTTTTAAAATGGCTCGAATAGCGAAACTTGCTCCTTTCGGGATGTGTTTCCAGTGCCTCGCAAAGCGCGAAGCTTGTGAAACTTGGATATTGAGAGTCGCATTTTATTGAACAGATTCTATAATCACGGGGCGGGAGCGCAGTGCACGCGGAAGAGCGGAGCGGCGGGTAATTGAGACGTCGGGCGACGAGCGTCGGGCGCGCGATCGGCCGCCGCACGATACTTCATTTGGAGGAGGTGCGGCGCGCGTGAAGGGGCTAATGAACGGGCGGCGGGCCCGCGGGCCCCGTCCGCGGACTCGTGCATTTTTAATGGCTCACGCTAGCACACTCACTATTAATATTTACCGAACACGTCAAGAGGGTGCACTTTACCTTTTAGTTAACTAGCGTCCGGCCGTTCATTAAATTTTCACGCGCGTCAGTTTCGGGCGAATTTTCCGCGGCGGTGACCGGCCGGAGCGGCCGATAACGAGCGCGGACCGGCTCGTTACGTGGCGCCCGCCCGCGCTCCCCTCACTACCCCTTAACCCCGCACGGCCCCTCCAACCGGACCAAATTTTATTAATAATAAACTGTAACTGAAACGGTGGCTTTGAAGTAACAGAGCAACTCGATCGCTCGTTACCGTGAATTATACAAGATCCTTTGACGCGGAGAGTTATGCCCTAAACGTCAAACGCAAACAAACTTATGTGTGTACAAACACACAAAACATTAGTTATTGCACGGGCTGTTGGTTACATAAATAAACATTAGTTTTTATGTTAACATTGAATATGAAAAAACATAAATTATAACTTGACTATTAGTGTGTGTTCCGTAAATAAATGTATAACGTTATTATATATATCACATATTCACAAAAGCTGTTGATTATGGGAAAATATAGTTTTTTTTTCTGGACACAATTAAAGACGTTAACAAAATGTCTATTACCCATTTTACATTCAAAACGTGACAACAAGCTGACACACGTCAACATTATTTGCGTCAAGTGTCGACCCTGAGTCATCAGCGGGTCAACGCTGACGACTTGATTAATGCACGCTCACGAATCGCCACTTCACTGTACGCCTGACATTATTACACCTTTCGAGATGACATTTTTATCACCT
>DWHU01001871.1:0-11196 GCA_018247975.1 Parides photinus
ACAAAATACTAACCCGTTTTTATTTACAAAGTTCTTGCATACTTAACTTGCGAGGCTTACCTTAACCTTAATTTGTTGATTTCTTCCCGTTTGGTACCTACGTAATAATTAAAAAAAAAATCTTTTTTTATTTTAATTCATACTATGAATGTTTTAGTTACTGCCATTAAAGTTTTCTAATGCCTCTCTTCATTGTACCGAAACATTTGTTACAAAAGCAATGGTAATACTAAATGGATATTACAAAATGTTTATTAATTATAACATAAAAAACATGAAGGTTTATACCTCGTTACTGTTTATAAATAATAATTAATTTAAATTAATAATAAGTTATTTGGCTTAGGATAACTATATTTATTTACATAATCCAAAAAAACTGATTTTTATCGTCTTTTATAAGTGAAATGCATGCCCAAAGCAGATGTAATACCAATATTAATTGCTTAATTTTTATAAAATGCTATAAACAAAGTATTTTTTCAATGCCTATAAATATTAAAATCATTGATTTGAAGTGCATTAGTTTTCCACCTGCCGTGTCTGTATATATTGCTATATCTTGTATGTTGTGTGTATTTTTGAAGATGTCTACGTAACATAGTCTTCTGTACAGCTACATAAATAATCATGTTAGCCACGCGCATATGAAGTAAAATTTATACCTCGTATTTCTTAACCTAATTTTTGACGTGAATTATAAAGGTGAAATAAAAAACACTATGTGAAACAAAATTGTAATAGTTTAATAATAAAACTTAACAATTTTAATAATATGTGTACTCTGGCTCTAATCATTACACTTCTATGAACTTAGTATTAATGTATATTAGAGGAATATTTTCTGTTTTTTAAGCCATGTTACGATGGCAATTTTTATATGTAATAAATATTTAGATTATTTAGGAATACATTTTCCAAGTTCGTTTGGTGTAAAAACTCCTTTTTCGGTAATAATGCCTGTTATTAATGAGGCCGGAGTCACATCAAAGGAAGGATTCCAGCAGTTGATACCTGAAAATTAATATGGGATTAATAATTTTTAATTACATGTTAAAAGGCAACTGCTATGAAGTTTGAAATATTTGGCATAGTTTTTTAGTTAATAATTATTAAATACAGATGTGATTAATAATAAGTTATTAAAATATTAAGAATACACTAATAAAATAGCTTGATAATTAAGTGAAAATATAACATTACCGGGAGCTGCAACTCTATATTCACCAATATGAGTCATTTCTCTTTCTGGACGCTCTTCTATTTTAATTGCTTCTCCAGATTTTAACGACTTATCTATAGATGTCATTGGCGCGGCAACGAAAAAGGGTACATTATGGTGTTTGGCAACAATAGCAATTTGGTAGGTGCCAATTTTATTAGCAGTGTCGCCATTAGCAGCCACCTAAAAAATTTAATGATTTTTGTGACAAGACATTTAAATTTGCTTCATACAAACACAACTGCCTCCTTGGCACAGTGGGTAATTTTTCAGTCATTTGGAGATGCTGAAGTTTGATGCCACAAGCCGTGGAAATTATTTTATAGCAGTTTTTTGCTTTACTAATTTCTGCCTTCATATTTTGGATTTGTTGCCGTAATAATGTTGTTGTTTTCTAGCTGTCAATGTAAGAGTATCAGAACATTCTAGGCTGGTATACTTGACCACCCCCAACCCCCTTAACTTAATTGGAGTTTAGGGTATAATGGATTTTTGAATAAACAAAGCAATCAATTATTTTTCTATTCAGTACAAGAACTTAAGTTTTTCATAGACTTGATTTTCAACTAGTTTTCTATCTTATAAGTTTCCTCATTGCATATAAATGATTATAATAAACTATTTATTCAATATTCATAAAAAACCTAAATTGATATATATATATATATATGTAATGGGCGTATAACATACCCTATCAGCACCAACAATTACAGCAGTTATCTTTCTTGTATGCATTAGCATTGCAACCATGCTATCAACAATAAGTGTAGAAGGAATTTTTTCATAGACTAATTCAAATGCTGTCAGCCTTGCTCCTTGATTGTATGGACGAGTTTCAGTGCAATAAACATGTTCTGAAAGAAAATTAAGTAATAAGTTAAATTCACGATTTCAATAATGCAAAAAGTGCAATAAAATTTAATTCCCTCTATGGAGTCTATGTTCGGTTTTAACCTTAGTTGTGGTTATTTGTTAAAAGTAGGTATGTTACGAAGTTGTCGAATTAGCTAGTACCATCATATCATAAATTTGTCGCTTTGGTCTTTTTGTCATCAGAATAGGAGTGTTCTGGATAAACATTATTTACAATTCATCACCTTATTGTCATCTATAACCATCTAAAATAGTGGTCACGTCCTAGCCCATTGTTTGTTTCTTTCTAGTAGTAGGCACTCTTATTTCACAATGATATCTCATAAAAAAGGATAAGTTGTGAAATTATCTTAAGCGTGTGGTATTTGAATAACAAAGTAAGCTAATTTAAAAAAAAATAAGGACAAGTTACTCAACCATAGCATACTAAAAGTAATTTAAAGTGACTATTATAAATTAAACAAACTCTCATTTCATATTATTGTAATATGGTTTCAAATACCTAGTCTTTTAGATTCATGTAGAGATCTGATGACTCCTAAAGCAGTTCCGTAGCCAGCAGTTGCTAAGGAACCTGTGTTGCAATGTGTAAGCACTCTCACTTGACCATCACCTTCCAATTGATTAAGAATAGCCTTACAACCAAACTTGCCTATTGCTTTATTGTCTTCTATATCTTTGACAAGCATATTTTCAATAAAATTGATGAATCTAAAAGTTGACCTGTGTCAGTATCAAATTATGACGAAAAAAGCGTGCAATTTTTTAGAGATGTTAAAAACATGACAAGAGGGAGTATTAAACATTAATAATAGTTAAGTAAAAATGGCCTTGATAATGTGTTGTTATATATAATAAGCTATTTTTTTTATGTTTCTGCTCCATAGATTTAAAATTATCAACATAATAAGGTATTTCCTTCCACCTGAAGTTTGACAATCAGGTGCAAAATCCCCTTCTAGTCTTTAACTAATCTTATCCAACTATTTTTTTTTTCTTTTTTTTATGTTATTGGGAGGCAAACTAGCAAACGGGTCACCTGATGGTAAGCGACTGCCGTTGCCCATGGACACCCGCTACCTAGCAGTTACAGGCGCGTTGCCGGCCAAAAAATAGCCATTAGCCGGCCAACTTATGATACTAGTGTGTATATTAAAATTTAAACTGCAGTTTTAAGTTATTAATTGCTAAAACATGTATAAAGTAATAAAGAACAAAAACATATAGATTATTACTAAATATGGAGCCATTATTAATGCATAAACAGTGCATGCTAGCATCAAGCTTTTATTCAGTACAGTAAAACCATTTGCAAATCACCTAGATTATACCTGTTTATATATTACAAAATAAAATAACTTCATATCATTCTATTATTCACAAGATAAATTGTTAAATTTTATCATATTATTAACACAATAGAATTCATTAAAAATTGTTAAACTTAACAGGAGAATGAAAAAATGTTTTACCTTTCTTTAAACATATCTCCAGAGACATTTTCATCCACACTCAAACTGTTTGCTAAATTAATGAGTTCATCTGCTGCTTGTTTTATGTTAACTGCTGTTGGCCTTGCTGATACTAAATAGTTTAATTTACCCTCAATCTGTGGTAAGAAGCAAAGATAATGTATGTGTTAATCAAAATCAGAATTGCTTAATATGGGAATGTTAAATATAGTTTAATATTTTATGGCATAAATGTTATTAATTTAAAATCAACCATATAATTTATGCAAGCTTAATATAAGTTGTTACGGACCCCGGCCTCCATTCTGAGGTCATCTGATCGATTCGGGCACGTACAGATGACTTTTCCGAGTTATGTGTGTTTTAGGAAATTAAATATCACTGGCTTTATCCGCCAACCCGCACTTGGCCAGCATGGTAGATTATCATATCTCTCCATTATCACAGAAGGCCTGAATCCCAGCATTGGGAACATTCTGCCTTTGATTTTTGTGATTGAACATAGTAACCCGTTAAAAAAAATAGACAAAAAGTATCCCTTTTAACATAACAATTTGAAAACAACAAACATTTTTTTGTGAATACATTCTATTTAAAAAAAAGAAGTTAGCTAACCTCTTGCCTCATAATTCTTTTATCACTTATATCATCTTTGAGTAGTTCTACAGCAAGTGATAAGCAACCCACTATAGCTATTGCGGGTGCACCTCTGACCTGAAATGATAAAAAAGTATGTGTCATTAAAATACAAAAACGAATACAATTTTATTTCCATACACAAAAACATTAAACAATGATTTAAATCGGCTGACTAAAATAAACAGACTGGATTTAATCAAATCTGAATCAAAATTTCAAATAAAAAATATTACATATTGCTATTGTACCAGTACTTCACAAAAAAAAATATTTTACAACCTACTTGCATTTTGTTTATAACCCTCCATCCATCTTCAACCCCCTGTACTTTAACATATCGTATTTCAGAAGGAAGAAGTAACTGGTCTAAGATCTGTAAGCTGCCTCTTTGATATATAATGGATTCTAAGTTCATTTTTAGTGAACCAAATTTTAGTTCCTCGTAAGAAATAGTCGTTAGGCAAAAAATTCTGATATTAAACCGAACGAATTGACATATATCTTTGACAATGTCTTTCTTTCAACCTTTGACAATGACAAAGTAAAATTTAAATACCACACGAATTGCAAAATGTTTTAATAAAATTTGATAATTTAAATAATCGTAATTTTGAATTGTGTGTGCATATTAAAACATTAATTGCCATGATGGTATACCTATCTATAATAATGATAAGCTGATAAAATTTACCTGTTCGTACCAGTAACAAATAACGCACTTTATAAAATACAAGTATAATTTGTGAAATACCTTTTATAATCGTCATTATCATTATTTATTACTTATTTATTAAAATAGTCTCCTTTTTCACTATGAATTAGGGAAAATTAAATAGTATTGAATCATAATGTTTGTATGAAATTTAACATTTGCATAAAAAGAATGTCGACCACACTACCAAAGTAAAATATTATTTAGCTTAATACTTTGTAACTTAATACTTTGTTAACATAAGTTTTGAAATGTGTAGAATAAAAAATATTTTAATTATTATTTAACTAAATTGTAATAAAATCTTTCGTACAAATTGAGCAAACAAGGTTATAGTTAGGATAAGTATCATAATGAACAAAGCAAACAATTTTTCTTTTATTTCAGGTATTTTTATCGTACAAAAATATTCTAAATATTGATTCTTGTTATTGAAAATAAATTTCTGAATTTAAATTAATATTTTTATATTAACATAATTACTGAACGTTGGCAGGAAATGGCAGCATTAAATTACTCTATGATCTCTTTAATTTCCGCCCGGCATTGCTGAGAGACGCATCGTCATTGCAATTGATTCTAGAAGAATTCCAGGTGTTTTGCGAACAAAAGCAAAATGACTTTACCACGAGTTTACTTGGATGTAACTGTTGATAATGCTGTTCTAGGAAGAATTGTTGTTGAGGTATGTTATATGTTTTTTAATTAACTTGAGATTGTCATTCCGGCCGGCGTGATGTAGCCGACCACGCTTTTTTTTAGAAATGTTCCCGATGGTTTTCATCACTATTGTTAGCTATAAAACTTTGGTTTTAGTTTGCATTTATATTGAAAATTGATGTTTTACCACAGCAATTCGCTTATACTTCAGTCTATAGTTTATTTTATAAAATGAGACGGTTATATGGGTGTGTACTTATATAGTATATATTGTTAGTCACTAGCTCTGACCGAGATTACTTTATGAAGGTCAAATCTTCCTAAGACCTTGATTGCTATTAGTTTTATGAGGTACATTTACCATATTAACTGTTTAATTTTTATTGTATTAGTCGCAAATAGCATTTTTGAAAACGGCGAACTGATATATAAATTCGGCCATGTCATAATTTAAATAGTAAGGGATATCGAAGTTTACAAGTATATAAATCTGAAAATTGATAATAGTATAATATTATATTGTTTCAGCTAAGAACAGACGTCACCCCCAAGACCTGTGAAAACTTCCGTGCACTTTGCACTGGAGAGAAAGGCTTTGGGTATTTAGGTTCTACCTTCCACCGAGTCATTCCCAATTTCATGTTGCAAGGTGGTGACTTCACCAACCATAATGGCACTGGTGGCAAGTCAATCTACGGTGAGAAGTTTGCTGATGAGAACTTTGTCCTGAAGCATACTGGCCCAGGTGTCCTCTCCATGGCTAATGCTGGTCCTAATACTAATGGCTCCCAATTCTTCATCACTACTGTGAAGACTTCCTGGTTGGATGGAAGACATGTTGTCTTTGGAAATGTGGTAGAAGGCATGGATATTGTAAAGCAGGTGGAAGCCCTGGGTTCTCAAGCTGGTAAACCCACCAAGAAAATCGTTATTGCTGACTGTGGTCAACTTTCCTAAGCTTAATCTGTAATATTTAAATAAACGAATTCAATATTTTAAGTTTTATCATAATGTCTAATCAGTTATTTCTTTCTTTTGAAGATGTAACATCATAAATTAAATGATGGTCATTCCAATTATGACATAAATTTACAATTATCTAGGTTGCAGACTTAGCAATTGCATTTACTTCTATGCATTGTTTATTCATAATAAATTAACTTATATACATTCTTTCATTTTTAATTTACCACTTCCTCTGTAATATGTATATATATAAACCAGGTAACTATCTGTAATCTTAGAAAAATTTTATTTGCTATTAAGTCGGCATTTACAGTGAATATTCAAATGATTTTAAATGTACACTTAATTATACTACCAATTTCTTAAAAACTTTTTTTATTTATTAAAACTTGTAATGCTATAAACTTTTATTCCCCTAACAATTTTATTATTTTGTAGGTGCAAATACAAAAAAGAATAACATTGAATATTCAAACGTTATATTTTCAGTTATCTTTACAAATCTGAAAATTGTAGGCATTAATTGATTAAACTAACTTTCAGGTCATGATTTTAAAAGACATGATGTACGTCGGTGGCCGTATATGGTTTTATTTGTATGTTTAAGTATTAAGATGTATATTAAGGAAGCATGAGTATCCTGAACACAGGACCACTGTTCCTTAAAACCTAAACTAAACTTTATACTTTATTCGACTAATTATAACTGATGGTAGTGAAGTATCGGCAAGTACACGAATGCTCAGTTTTTTTAATTAAAATTTGATTTATAAAAGATACCCACATAAACGTAAACATAAAAACCGAATATTACCAACAACTGTTAAATGCTTAGAGCTGGTAGGTTTCTGTTGCTGAAGACCTAACTAGGTTGCTAAACAGGAAAGTATTCTAAACAAAAGTGTTTCAGTGTAGATGGTACTGTGGATACCGATATTATTGAGGTAACAATACTAAACGTATTATCTCAAACTATTATAACTATGGAGTGCAGAAGACCATTATAACTAGTAGGACTTACCATCAGGTAAACGTAAGGATAAACACAAAAGGTAAGAGTGTGTTGGTATTGCATTGATAATGAATAGTTAATTGTTTACCTACTCGAGGTTAAACATTGACTTTGATCTATTGCCCATGATGCTATCAGAATCAAGGTAATTTGCTGTAGGAAAGTTTCTGTGATTAAATATTTAATTTTATATAATAAAATATGTTTTTGTTTGTCGTTTACTATATAACAAGTTAATACATCACATCACGTAGGTAAATAGAGTCAAGGTATGGAAAAGGCTCGTTGAGGATTTCGATGATTTAGTTTACACATTAAATAACAGACTGGGTTTTGTTTATTACAATGAAATTTTAAATTTTGAAAAAAAAAAAAAACATTTATTTTTTTACTGTACTATTGACAGTTGTTTTATCAATTTAGATTACAGTAGAATTGGTGATTATTTACATTTATTTTTTATGTCTAATTTTAACATGTTACTTATTCATCATCATCATCAGCTTCTATTGATACATTGCTGGATTTAGGCCTTCCCCAATGTCTTCCACAAAATACGGTTCTCGGCCTTCCGCACCCATCCACTTTACTTTTATGATACATCAGAATATAAATTAACTGTTTCTACTCACAAGTTTTCCTAACGTTTTTTACAACTTTGGTCTTTCTCATACCAAATGAGGTTTAACAGTCTCTGATTTCCCTACGAGTATGTACAGATACTTATTATTGTAATCAAAATTATTTAAAAATGTTACAACCAATTTAAATTAAGTATTACAACAATAAACACATAAAGATTAAATATCTTTTCGTTTGCTCCAGAACCATAGTTGCAGAGGGAGGTTGTACAGCATGAAGTACACGCGTATAGTTTTGTTCTTTCGCCGATAACGATGCACCCTGGCTCGCAGTGCTTCGTACAATTACGTTCAAGAGCCCACATTTTAAGAGCAGTCGTGGAATTTTCCGTGGAAGTAGTGAAGGAGAATCTTTTTACCTGAACATAAAATAAGAATTGAGTTAAACACCCGTTAAATCTTATTAGCCAAAGTTTTAAAATACAATTTCTAGATTTTCACACTAATAAACATTTCGAGTCAGTGAAGTATATTGTTTTCTTATCCATTAGCTTTCAATATATTTAAACAATATGCAACAAATAACATACTTAATGTATAACATACATAATGAATAATATTCCTACGTTGTACATTATATGTTAATAGTTAAAGTATTAATAAATTTGTTTGCTACTGTCTTGATAAACTATTGCTTATTTAAATAAACTGTCCATTCGTATTTTGGTAATGTTACAAGTTTTATTTTAACAAAAACATATTGTATTTACTTAATGTATTTTTCTGAATTACATACTTAATTGTTATATATACAACAACAAATAAGATGTTGATAAGTACACTAAACATATTGAAACTAAAAGGATGTTCATTCACAGAAATTATTTTACCATGCACATTCGCCGGTCATTTTGGCATTTGTGTATTAGCGCAGAGTTATTGTGGTGCCGCAGGTCAGCGCACTTGTCCTCCGGCACCTCGGCCAGGCATTTATAGCACCATAATTCATTATTAGGTCTTGCTGCTGCCGAAGTCACATGGACACTGTCTCGCAGTAGGTCGCACAGTTTACCTGTAAATAATTTACATAAAGAATTGTAGTACCGAAAAAAAAAATTCTTGCATCTCCAAAATATTGTTTACGTATAAGTTTTATAGCATTATTGTTATTTTCAAAATAATATTAAAAGCAAATAAATAAGGCATTTATAAGGAATGATCTAATGTAAAATGTGTGTAAAATGAATAGCAAACATGAAGATGAATATAATGTAACGATACAAAACTTGTTCTTTCTGTGAATCACTGGTAAGATGCCGGATGTGAAATGTAGACGAAAATTAAAGCTTAATAATATATAATCATTATTAATACATATCATAATACGTTCTTGTTTCTTATGTGTGCATACACCATAGACAAGCTTTTGACGTTTATGAATTAAGGAATTATGGTACAAATGTGCTTTAGGCAATTGTATCTTTATGTGTCCGATCAGATAATATAATAGGATGTAATGGGTAACGACATGAGTTAATAATATTATTTTTGACATACCTGGGACGAATAATGACAGCGTGAGTAGTAACAGACGGCGCATGGTTTTTGCAATGTACAGAGCGCATGATCCAGCATCTGTATCGATTTGATCTCGCTGCGACCTGTTGCTGCTCCCGGCTGGCCCCGCCTACGGCTCCCTGCCCCCCAAACCTCCTTCCATTTTATCCCTCAATGTCCAACGGTACACTTTAATCGGAGAAAACAATCTCAACTTTCCGAATTCTTAAGAAAATTAAAAAGTTTGTCTTGTCTCTGTTGTGTACCTTCAGTTACAGTAAACGTTCATTTTGTACAGATTAAAGGTTCCGTAGCACAAAATATTTTAAGAAAACGTCTGCGATTACCATGAAGGTTCCGAAATGTTATTGTATATAAAAGTATAAAATCGACTGAAACTTTTGAAATAACCACATTACACATATAAAACATTATTATTACATTGTACTACAAAATACCCTGTTCAGTATAATTGTTTTTATAGACAAGTAGAGACCAAAGATCGGGTCGGATATTACGTTAACGTTTCCTACGAGCTCTAGCTAATACGTGACAAATATAACATCAGAAATCTGTCACCTTAACCCAGCACTCGAAGTATAATAACATTTAGAATTGTGAATGGTGTAATATTCGTATAAATATGATAAACCATTATACTTAATTTTACTACTTATTACGTTTTTATGTGCGTAAGTTCATCTTTTATTTCGCTATTAACGGGATGTTCGTATCAAGTTGATCTATACGATCTATGATATTAATTGTTATTCCTCATAATTTGTTTATTGCCATGCCGTTCGGTAATCTATGTTGTTTGTGACTTAGTTTCACTATTTCTGCAGATATAATTCGCGGTTGCTGTTTTTCGCGTTTCTATAAATAGTGCCTTAATTTTACTCATTGCCTGTATCATGATGGGTAGATATAAGATTTCGGTGGAAATATTTTTACGCAACATTAGGTTTATTTATCCGACATGTGCGCCGGGCAAATCTGTAACTGGAGACCGGTGAGGTGGATGAATCACTCGTCTGTGTAATTTATAACCTACCGTCTACAATGTGATATTTGAAAACAATCTGACGGTTTAATTAAAAATGGTTAGAGATTCTTAGTTAAATATACAGATTCAGGTACTGTGTTACCTGATAATGAACGCGATCGAATACTGTCTAATTGAGAATATACACTTTAACTTAGTTTTGGCTCCGTTATTGTAACATAAGTAATTTTATCGCTGATTTTTGGTGTTGCATATATAAGGTCGTTTAATTACACACAAAGAGGTGATTGTAACCTATTTATCGCGTTAAGTTTATCGCGTATATATTGCGTAATAGCAAAAGATTTACTTCGCAAAACAATGTTAATAATATTAAAAAAGAAAGTTAAATATAACTCTTTTAAATGATACATTGTTATGGACGGATAACATGAACATTGTTATGGGCGGGTCATAACAATGTTATACTAGTTACAATACTATACATATCATCACA
>DWHU01001872.1:0-11196 GCA_018247975.1 Parides photinus
ATATTACCATGCAGTCATTGTTCAAGACCTAAATATTCCTTATTAATGTTAATGTTGATTTATTTCAAACGTTGACCATTAATGAGGAAACAAAAAACTTGAATTAGATACAGTCAACCTTTTTTATATTACTTTCAATAAAGACATTAATTAAAAAGCATTCCGATTTGATAGATCGGTGTAATACAGTCAGATGTAAATACATTGATATAGAAATATAATATGGTTAAAGATAACTTTGTACATTTGTTAGCGATTCCGGTTTCTGCGTACGTTGATTGATGACCGGTTTTATTTATTTGGGGTAACGGTCGTTATATGAAATCGAGGAAATCCGTAAATCTGCTGAATGATGTTCTAATATCGAATAGTTTACATTACTCCAACGTTAAGTAAACGTTAAAACTAATTGTTTATAAGATTGACTCAAAAGTTAACTCGTATGTTTTATTTGGTTATATTCATTTGAAACGTCAAAACGTATGTATATGACCTACATGTAGAAAGTGTTTAAAAATTAAAAATAAATAATTGTATATATTACAATAATAAAGTAGCAATGGTGATAATCCATAAAATAAAAAATGCTGTGATATCAGTTCAAGTTTGACATTTGAAATTACCTTATTGCCTTTGGATTTGAGTTGATTGTCCTATCAAATAAAAGTTACATTTTTTCAACCTAATAAAGTTGTGACGATAATAATTGTAATTCTTAAAGTAAAAAAAAGGATTAAGCTAATTAAAATTCTCACTGTAAATACATTGTAATTAAACAAATGATATGAGCATTAAACTTTATCGAGACGACGACTTAAATTTTTTATTTGATAATGAAGTACTTATAAAACAGAAGTTACTTAAGTCTAGAAACGATACGCATAGTTTTGTTGGTGTATGTTCTTTATGAAAGACCAATAAGTATTCAAGTTTAATTTTTAAATAATTTAAACATTGCTGTATACAGACCCTAACTGTTACTAATTTAATGTAAAGAGCAATATTATAAACGCCAATGTAGGTTATAGATATTAAATTAACGGCGTAATTTAAGCTTGGTTTTGTAATGAAAATAATCAAAGTACTGGTTATTGTAACGTATTTCCGCATTTTAATATTTTTTTTAATAGATTAGTTATGTTTAAATCTAATCTTTAGTGTTTCGTGTAGAAGATTGAGTTATTAACGATCTCGTAAATTTTCTTTTGTTTTAAAAACTCGACGTTATCGGTTTATTAGTTGGGCATGAAGATGAGTTTAGCCGCCGATTTTCGGAGATCAAAACCGAATTTAATAGACAACAAACACTTTGTTTTCAGTTAAGTTTTGATAGGTAATCTCGCTAGAATAGTGCCTTGTGAAGCATGCTTACTAAAAAAAGAATAGAACCTTAATAAAACATTATTAATATTTTTGTGTATAAAACTTAATAGAGTCGTTATTGTAATTTGATTAAAAATGTAAAGCAATAATCTTTAATAACATTAACGTATTGTCAGTATTAATACAATAAACCGCAAAATGTAGTGTTATTGTAATATTATATAGTTACATGAAATTACTGAAATATAGCTCGCTTAAAATTCCAATACTATTGTTGTTAAGATAGATATAGACTGAGGTAAGGAATTAATAAGGCTTTCAATATGTTGCAACTGTTCCTTTTTGAATAGGTTCATGAACGATCTTTTCAGTCTTTTTTGTGTTATCTAAAATATTGGTTGTATAGAAATATTAAAATGATGAATTTGAGTAGAGAGATCGCTATGGAAATATGTAGGTATATTTGTTGTAAAAATATATATTAAGTTAGATAGTAAGCAATTGTTTTATAAAAGAAACTGAACAAATAAATTATTTTAGAATTACATCTTTGTTTAATTTCCATGTATAAAAAAAGATACTACTATCATTTTAAATTTATCACTATCGACCACGGAATTGAAACAGGAACTTTGGATTTTTTATAATAAGGATAACAAACGAGCAAAAAGTTCACCTGATTGGGAGTAATCACGATGAAGTTCGTTAACATCAAGGCACTTTTAAAATTCTCCACTAATTACTTACACTTCATAATAATAACTTTCATGACCATATATGCTTATCATTCCGTTTTTGATGTTATAACACACATTTTATTAATAATAGACAAATTTATGAAAATTCAAGTCTTTTTTAATAAACTTTAAAAATTTTTTTTGACATTTTCCATTGCTTAGACATAGAAAGTGCAAACCTTAGCTTTTTATACTGCATGAGAATAATTTGAATTATCAAAGGCATTCCGTTTTTATACCAGGGTCTTTATAAAAAAGAGATTCTCTTTTAAAGTTCGCTCATTATTAAGCCTCTCCTCGTGTTTTTACGGGCAATGAAATAGTAATTCGAGTATCGCAAACGGCGCCTGCCTTAGATTGGCGAACATCATAGAATTTAATTACCGGCGGAGGCGGGCATATAATTGGCGAATCGTCTGTAATGGCCGAGCTTTACAGACAAATTAATAGATTTTCGCTGCAGGACCCGTTGAATCTGCGAATACCGAATTAATACTGATATTAATTACTGACCCCAATAGCAGACCGTTAATGTTCCTCCGTAATTGAAACGGTCAGTCGAAGAACCGTCTTCGGTGTAATCCGTCCGCAAGGATTTTAATTAGTATGCCCTGCCAACGGTCAGATATATGACACCAAACTAAAATTTTAAACTAAAAATCGCTACGCATGTTCATATAATATAAATAAAGTGTATTTTTACTAAATTTATTCATGAAATTTACATTACAATACACAAAGCGTTTCAAACAGTTATTTTTTGTACAGCTCTGACTCGCCAACAGCTAGAAATAGGAATTGTAATCCAACGTCATTGTTTCTTTCTATATATGATCCAGGAAGCTTAAAAAGTTATCAAGCTCCTTACCTAGCACGATTTACCGTCAAAGACTATATCTCGTCCTGCCATCAAGACGGATCGTGGTGAATCACTGATCTATATAATCATAAGGGAAACGATAGTCTATAAAATGGGTGTTAAAATAACGAGGATGATATTATTTTGCCTGTGATTTGTATTACCTGATACTACAGATAATTGTCCGATTTTTTATTTATTTATATACAAAAGAAGCAATTATGATATAAGAGAAAACTATCAGACAATACCATGTAAAAAGTATCTTTCTTATATTGTGCGACTTAGAACACGCCGTGAAAAGACTTAAAAATATTCTTTTCTAAACATTTCAAATCTTTTGTTTCATAGAACATACAAGGTACAAATACGATCGATCATGGACAGAATGGACAGCCGCAAACGGATTTTCTGTGCAAGTCAAGGATTTATTTCATGTTTGACAGCGAAATCCTCGTAGGAAATGGCATCGGTTTACAGAAACATTACGAAAAAACATTCGTTAGTAAACGCCGTGCAGAAAATATTGCTTGAGTGTATTCTTTATTATTCATACTGGACAATTTTGCCGAAGTTTTGAAGTTTATTTTAGAAACAGTATATTATTTCCTAAAAAATCAATTTCGTGCAGACACGCTTCTACTTGATATTGAGCAGATGATAGCAGATTATGAACTCTAGTTATACCGCTACGTAGTTGCCGAATCTGAGAAGGAATTTAAATGCCTTTATCTTTGCTTTTTTAAACGATGTGTACTTAACATTTATTTTATCCTTAATCGTTTAAATCACTTGTTACATTTATTATAAGACGACTGAATAAAAATTAATTATACTAATCGAACTTCATAACCTGTGAAGGACGCAGAAGTCACCGAGGCGGATGTTTTCATTGATTTCTTAATGATTTATAAAATTTCTTACGAAACCTGTAATTATGAAAAATTTGATATATATTTTTTTAAACAACCTTGATGAGGTTATACAGTTTAAAATTATAAATAGACTCAAATATGTCAAATAGACCATTCATATACGTCAAAATGGAGGCTCACGTCTTGATAACTCCATTTGTGAAAATAAAAGTAGAACCTTCTTGTAAGAAAATGAAGCTCAACAAAATATATTTTTTAGATGTATACTTTTTATGATTAATTGTAACTCCATATCATACAAAATATTAGATTATGCTGCCCTTGCATATTATTTTTTAATGTATAAATCCAATCATAATGAATTTATGAGAAATGTTTTTGTTTTTAATAATACATATAGCATAAACTATCATCTATATGTTAACCTTTAACAGATTATATAGCGTTTATTTCCAATATCAGAGGACGTTTCTAGGTGTTGAATTTAGTACTTATTTTCTCACGATGTATAATGCATATAGGTTATTTACTTTCTATTTAGAGGACACTAACCGTGAAGCATGCAAACTGCAACTTGTTCTAAGAAACTTTGTAGTACCTGTGAACTACAAATTTCTGAACTACAATATTGTTGTACAACTAATTTGGACGAGCGCTTAACTTACGGCTTAATGGTTTCCTTATGACTGTATATAGTTATTTTATCAATAATTTATTATAGTATTTTTTCAATGAGTTATTTTATCAGCTATTTTCTTAAAAATCTAAGCCAAAAGGTTTAATATTTTATTGTTATCATTTAGGAACATTCAACACCTAAAGTTTTAACGGTACGACGTTTTTATCTTTCTCGTTTTGAATGTTTTCCAAGGCGTCCCATAAATAACCACTATCCAGGATCTCCTTGTTTAATTCTTCTCATTGTATTTGTTTAGATTCAAGTGCAATCTTTATAGTGGAACGGGATTAATAAATATAAGGATAGTTTATCTATGTAACTGGGATTAATTATCTGTTAATAGGTTTTAAGTACCAGTATGTATAATAATTAATAAATTTTGCTCTTTTTAGTAGTTTAATTAAAACAAGTAAATAATATTTTTTTTTTTTTATTTGTTATAGACTAGCTCTTGACTACGATCTCACCTGATGATAAGCGGCGATGTAGTCTTTGGTGGCAAAGCGCACTAGTCTAGAAGCAGCCTTATTCACTCTGCTCTTGAAGATTCCCACGTCGTACCTGAACGGGAACACTGATGCCGGCAGATTGTTCCAGTCCCTCGCTGTTCGCATGAAGAAGGACGAAGCAAATCTCTTCGTCGGAATGCGCGGGATATCGACAACGTAGGGATGAATGTCCGCGCTGTGTCTATATGTGCGATGATAAAAGGGCGATGGCGGTATTAAATCAAAAAATTATTTATTATTATAAAATAAAAAATATTTAAAGTGATTCTACTTTTCTTTTTTTTAGCTTACTTTATGTTTCCATTGCCGGGATTAGGGCGCCTTCTCTCATAATGAGAGAGTTGTGGCCTTAATCCACCACGCTGGCCAAGTGCGGGTTGGCAGATAAAGCCGGTGATAAAATTGTTCATGTTTAAATACAAATAAAATTAATACATTTTGAGAAATTCCTCACATATTTATGATTTGAAGGTGATTTTTGTTGCCTCTGGTTCAGGGTGAGCAATCCGGAGGTCGCGACATGCATTTAATATTTTTCGCATGCAATCTAGTTTTTTCATATTTCCTGTGTTAGTATTCTATTTTTTATAATATGAATAAAATTTTATACACCCATAAGAGATATGATATTGGACCCGTACAAAATTTTTAATATTAGGTAGGCCCTTTGATAAAAAAGTTTACTCACACCTGCTCCAGTTATTTTATCAATGATATCTGCAATCTCGTGGGTTGTGTCTTAAGAAGTGAAAATTATTTATTTATAGATAACATTTAGATAAATGTATGATAAAAATTAATGTCTGTCTTTATTAGTTCATGAAAACAAAGCATTCTTTACTTTTTTTACTTATGAACTATATATAAACTTATAATACGATTTGTTGTCTATACGGATTTAACCTAGTTTAATAAACTGTACATATCACGAGCATAGAACAATCGTATATATGCTAATTAGTCTTATGATATTCAAAATTATATTGTGGAGTTAAATTTACCGGCTGAATTTCCGGCAGTGTTAATGTCATACTTAAAAGAATGAAATTCTGTTATAAAATAGATTATTCAAACGTAGCGTAGTTGATCGAACAAGTATAAATCAGGCTTTTATGTTAACATAAATCTTTTTCAGTGTAAGTTGAAATTGTTACGATTTAACAACACATGGAATTACTGAATGTTAATGCTAGATACTATACACTGATATTAAAAGTTAACTACAAGATAAATCACTATAAATCCAAAACAATTCAATTGATACTCAGCTCTCATACTTCTTGTCTATCCCCAAGAGAATATAGTGGTCATAAAAAACAGTTTGTGCCTTTTTGTCAAAAGTAGGTAGTTTTTCTCTTGCTTTGGCCTATAAAATCTGACACTATACAATCGATTTTAAAACAGTTTTCGCCGTCCGAAAGCATGTGGTCCAGTTTAAAAACTTCGTTGCTTTATACCACGAACAAAATATCGCAGTTTAGCAAAAAAGAAAGAGATATTACGCTGATAAAGTCCTAGGATAAAACTAGAGCAATATAAAAGAAAGTTAAACTATGTTCTATATCCTAAAAGCCAACCTGTGAAGAAGAGAGATATTGCGAATGTGTTTAAAAAAAATATAAACTCTACTATCTACTCGGGATTGTCATAATAATAGTAATTTGCTACAAAACCTTTTGTAAACTTGCAATTTTATATTTAAATGGCTCACGTGTGAGTTTATCTTGGTAGAACATAGTACTGTAATTAATTTGAAAAAAGTTAAGACGAATTCGGTAACGTCCAAAACTTCTTATCGAGATCAAGATTATTTCCTCAATTTAAAGGCGTTAAAATTTTCTGATAACTTTAAGAGTTAATTAAGTATGCTCCGTATTTTAAGAAGAATGTATCCGAAGTTCTATTTTATTTTCAAAGTTCTAGTTATTAAAAATGTTTCAAAGTAGTACAAATGGTAATTTGAATATTTTTAATGAAGTTTTAAAACTAAGGTTATTTTGTTTTGAGGTTACTTGTTGTTACAAAAATAAAAATAAAGAATGTTAGTAAAACAGATAGACTGAAGTTAATATGTAAGAAAACTTATTGATTATATAGTATAACATTCAACTACTAGAGTTTTGTACAATTATCACCAAATATATTGTTAACATTACTATCTACTCGGTTCAAAGATTGTTTGCACTCGTTAACATTCATATTCATACAACACATATTAATCACATTCATATAAAACAAATTAATCCATTGTATTAAATTAAAGATCAGATTTATCTTGTATTTTGAAACCAAATTGCTCGATCAATTTGAGACCTCAAAGGTCTTAATTAAATTACGTCTATCCTTTGTAAATTTACAAACGAGTTGTAGTTCAGCGTAATCTATCAGTGCCAATATTTAACGATCAAATTAAATAGACGCTTTTAATGTTTTAAATCGACTTTTTTTTAATACGATCTCAAACTACTTTAATTTAGACAAACATAATAAATAGTCGTTTTTTATGATCACGATTTTGTAAAGTTACAATTAAATTGCACTTTAAAGCATGATGCTATTAAAGATATGCAATTGCTCTTAAATCAAAACTGAACTTTTCTTTTACTTCAAAATGTATTCTATGGAGCGTTTTGTGTTTTTTTATAAATTTATCAATACATTTTCTTGTGAATTTGACGATAGGCACAGTAACACCTGTCGATTGATATTGATCAGTCACCGCAGTTTATTAACGTCTGGGTAACCGAGATATCTTTCGGACGCTGAGAAAACCTTTTCACGCAATTTTTTTTGAGCCTGTTATCGCTACATGTGAAAACCTCAGCTTTATTTTGTTTAGTTCAATCGTTATCACTATAAGGAATCCAAATAGTTTTGAAAATCTTTACGTTAAAAGTTTAATAAATAATAGACACAGAATTCGTACAAATAAAGATATTTGACTAGATAAATTTAGCACTCCAATTCGACTAGTGAAATTCGTGAATAAGTTACAAGAGACCTATTTCTAGCAGTGGATATCCATTAACGATGTTTATGGTGGAGTATATCATTAAGCTTTATTTAATACAAAACCCTTTCATCTGTCGTTACCACAGTGGAAGAAAAATTCTCGCATTTGAGTCCTAAATGGTATTCTAGCTAGATCTTCGTAAGATGTCCTCGATTTCCACACAAATTTATTCGTATTCTAACTCTCTGAGCAGCTGTTCCACTGACACTAGACATGAAACAAGTTAACTGAGCATAATAATACTTAACTATATCTTGATGGGAATGATGATAATGAATCACGTTTTGTGATGTTTCTTATTAAAAATATATTTTTTTGTATTCAATTGAAACAAATTTTAGTGTTATTTATTGTAAAAGAACTCTAACGTATTTTGATAAGGGATTAGAGAAGCTGTGTTTGTTATAGTTTTATGTTTACCATATTTATTAGTTCAAATTTATCTTAAAAGAGTAACTGTAAAAATAATAGTAAGTAGTTATTTAAGAATATTAAACTATTGGTTATAAAATCGTAAAACTTTATTAGGTATAAGTCCCTGCATTGTTTTAATAATTTGATGGTTATTTTGAATATATGCGTCCTTTTTTCTTTTATTCTGACTAGGGTGAGAGTTCTTATATACACCAATTATACATATGAAACTGATAAAAATTTTACTTCTAATTTTCTTATTGATAATTACACATTTCAAATAAGCCATATCTATTTTTAATATATGTATGTGGTGCTGCCACATTAGCATTGATTTTTTTTATATTAGATAATTTAGTAAGTCATCAAGAGTTTTGGAAAAGTGACGTCTAATAAATATTTCATAACCTTTTCGACCAGTTGGTATCTGGACGGCTCTCCGATTAATTCACTGACTGCGAACGAACACAAGAGCTCGACGGATATAAGATTTCTAATTCCACTAATGCTTGGGAACTTTTAGCTGTACCAGTTCAGCTTTATGAAGGTTCTACGTAAGTTTTCACATTTATGAATATACGGTTATAGAAGTAATGTTGAAAGTTCATTAATCATTTAGACTACTTTATTACAAAATTGAGTTGTAACTTCTTAATACACGCTAAATAAGATGTCTATACAACGCTATAAGTCGTTATAAACCTTAACATTTTACTTGATGCTGTGCTGCAGAAGTCTTTAATGTTCGCATATTACTGACTCGTGATCTATTTATTTATAGTTTACTACAAATTATGTATTATGCGACGGTTGAAGCTATTACATTAATACTGTGGGAAGCATATGCTGCAACGACTATTACAAACACTAAAGCCGTCAATGGACTAATAACAGTTATCAACTGAGCGGCATTACTCCAGATTACATCGGTGCTAATTTGCATTTTATTGTGATGATCCTTTGACGTTTGTTTGTTTTGTGTTGCTAGAGTTAATAGAAACTGCTACTATTTTATTTATTATCTAACTTAATTTTCTCTCTATGATATGGAGAAAATGAAGTCTTCATGCCGTTTTTAATTTTAAAAGTGTATCATTATGATAACGGTGATTTAAACATGGATGATTGGACAATTAGTAACATAACACATATAAAGACAACTATAGAGAAATGTTTGTAACAAGTATGTACAATAGTTTTACAGTTTGTAGTATTTAGCAAATTGTTTTAACAAAATATAGTGTCTTAATCTAATTTCGATAAAAAAAAAATTCTACACGGAATGACTAAAATCGAAATCTTAACCACATGTGAGTAGACAGAAATAATGATCAGAAAAGTTAAACCCGGAGATGAATTTAGGTTACCATTTATTTTCAATTCACTTAATATTTATCAACTTTTAATTGAATTGAGCTGTACTTTTGTTAAGAAGTGTTATTATTGTCGTTACTATTAAATTCCAACAGACATGACCGAAGAATAATCATTATTAACCTCAGTATGTATCTGTTCTGTCTGTGCTCAGTTCAGTCCTGTCCAGTCACCAGCCTGGTAAAAACTGGTGATGATTGCTCAACCAAATTCTACTCTAGATGTATCCGCTAATAATAATGTCAAAAGACTCAAGGTCTATAAAGCATTTTCAAATAAAATCTAAAAATACGCAACATGAAATTTTTCGTCCGTAACTTCTAAAACAGAGAAACATTTTTTCCAAAACCAACGATTGTATCAATAGAATCCATCTATCTATTGAAAATAAACAAATATATTATTAAATTCGTTTACGTATTACCAGAGAGTAAAATAAATAGACTCAGTCGAAGTTTGCACAAAGCTGGAATCAGTTATAATTTATTCATTAACCTAAATATCAGTAATAGGCTTCGTACCTCTTGTATGATAAATGAACGTAAATGCAGTAAAAATTTCTTTATTTTCAATGCATTAGTACAATTAGTTAATCTCCGCTCGTTATAACTAATGCACGTGAAGCTACTTTGGCACAGAAGGATTAATCAATTTGCAAGGCTACTCGTTTATTCATTAAAATGATTTAGTTTACTTAATTGTACAATAACGAGAAAGCTGAATACTGGGACTTACATATTTTTCAGTGAAATTATTTGATTATAGCATTTTCATTGGGAATAAATCGCAGCATTCACTGTCTTGTCCATTTCCTAGATTATTTGATATATGTTCAATACATCAGTTTTCTCCTTGCAAATATATTATCTCTTAAACAATCCATCCATCGTTTCTTCGTTCTTCCTCTTCTTCTCCAACCAAAAACACCACAAAAATACCAATAAAAATGCCGAAACATTATTATTGACAAATAACAAGAGCTTTAGTAAATGGTAAACCTATACAGTACTCGTTTAACGAAATCCTACTTATATTATAAATGCGAAATTTTGTAAGTAAGTATGTTTGTTACTCTTTCACCGAAAAAGTACTGTAAGGATTTTTATAAAATTTCACAATAATATAGCTTATATATCTATGTAAAACATAGGCTACAATTCGTAACGATATTGTGTTAATTGTTCAAAATATCAAGTACGTAGTAAAAAATCTACCATTTGCGAGCTATTCTGGTGTGCGCTGCCAAAACTGCTAGAGTTACACATATTTAATATATGATCCGGTGACACTACAAGTTAGTTATCGTATTTATCATGTTGACAATTTTGTTGCAGTGCAATTTTGGTGCAGTTGCAGTGCTATTGTCACGTCTCAATATTGGCAGGCAGTTATATTTTTCAAATACGACCAAAA
>DWHU01001873.1:0-11194 GCA_018247975.1 Parides photinus
TTAGTCGTGTTGTTAGTATTTTGAGGTTATGACAACATACAAACATACATCCCACGTAATGCTTCCTCTGCTGGGAATAGAAACCTTCTCTCATAATGTGCTTGGCCTTTTATCCACCACGCTGGTCAAGTACAGGTTGGCGGATGTCACATCCACAGAAAATGTTGGAACATGTCGGTTTCCTCAGGATATTTTCCTTTTCAAGCTTTCAAAACTTTTCATAAAAGGATGATAAAACGTTATGAAACATTGTCAACTCATCTCCAGGGATTTGAAGCCTGGACAGTGTGTCCAGAAGAATCAATAGTTTCTATATGTACATAGAATTTAGTAGACTTCTGTAGATATGAACTTTCGATTTAAGATCAAATAATAATATATAATTAAACAGTGATTATTGTTTTAAATATTTTGTAGACTGTATATCAAAAACCATAGACTACTCCTGATAATAATGTTAACGAACGATGTAAAGGAGGTCTACCTTTAACTGAACGGCGACGATGGTAATCTGAATTATAATCAACTGATTATTAATGATGATAAATAAATATAGTTATATGGCGATAATTACCACGAATTCCGCATCAGTATTTGGGGAAGCTAAGAGGGTAAATAACTGATAAGGGCTAATGTATTAGATAATCTGCCGAAGGATAATAAAACTCGTGTCATTGAAAGACAATAGCAATAGACTTCGCCCACTAATAATATTTTATGGAATCGAATGAAAAAAGGAGGTTTAATTTCTTTAACATAAATATAAATTGACATTAATGCTGTATATGTTTAATATATAGGAGATTTAATTATATTTAAAAATTATTAAACTTAACATACCGTTAATTTAAAAAAAAATATCTCCTGTACTATATTCATATATAATTTTTTACATCTTTGACTATAATGTGTTTTGATTTTCCAATTAAATTTATTAACTGAAATAGTAGTGCGGTTTAGCTGAACGATGATTAGACCTTTTTTACTACATTTTATACTAAAGGATGGTCTAAAAAGAATAGTTGGTTACAATTATAATTATGTTACCAGGATTCTGTGCCTGGCTTCTTTAAAGAAAACATAAGAAATGAAACAGTTTTCGATTTCTACAATATTTTTTTATTACGCCGCTTTCATAAAACATTTACAGAACATCCCCTAACTTAGATGTTACTAATATCAATGTATACTTACATAATATTGCATTAACTTAAAATACACTTGTTAAGTACATTTTGTTTATTGACCTTACAGAAGATCTTATTGATTGGTTCGTTTATAATTCTACAGGATGATTGGTAATAGATGTAAAAGCTTTAATGGGGGTGAATGTAAAGCTCGTGTGCTGTCAATAATTGTATCCTTTTCAGTCTATTACAGAAAAAAAAAATTACAGCAAATAAGTTATACATTCATATCTATATTGGTTAGGGCATCAATTATCAATCATCCTGTATATTATAACATATGTTTAAAATAATAAAAAGTGACGTAGCATACTCTTTATGGTATTAAGTTTGAAGGTATTACAAAAAAAAAATAAAACTGTCAAGAATGTAGTTTTTAATAGACGAAAATATTTTAAACGTTGCATTAATAACTAACAATTTACAATTATTTGCTTTAGATAATTATCAACTACATTTGGTGTGCCGTCAGCAGATATTAGGTCCACTGCTGGACATATGTGTCCCATATTCTTTGGTGCTTAGTCTTATACAATTATATTATACAGAAAGATAGAGCTTGTATACATTCAATGAACAGTTTATTAGCAATTTTAGATACTCTTACAATACAAGTTTAAGCTTGATTTGTGAGTTTTTGGCTACTATATTAGTGTGTGCTATGTACATGAATTTTTGATATTCTAAATAAAAGCAAAATCTATATTTAATCTATCATTAATATCTTGTAATATTAGCAAATATATATAAACATATTGTAATAATAAACATATACGCAGACTAGTGTTTTATGAATCAGAGAGATTTAACTATCGATAATACAAAGAAATTAATCTAATGTTTATCTCCTTAATATCTACCAGTATATATTTACAAGAAAAGTACTGAGGTTTTTTTTTAAATCAAAAAGGAGTTCACTGAAATTAAATGTTTTATGTTTTGATTTTTCCAATGAGATGAGTGTGGTGTACAAAGTTAGAATGATATACGTTGCACTATAAAGAGCTGGTTAAGTACGGACACCTGAAGACCACCGCTGATGCAGCACTCAATTCCACGTGTTAACAGACGCGGTCGTTTATCACGTCAATCTGCAACACGGCGTTTTCTGTCATTCTTCAAGGTACTGTTTACGTCATCCGGTGTCAATTGCCGACGGCATAATTTGATATAAGAAATAATAGTTTCGTTTTCAACATTCCTATCTCCGACTTCGAATAGGTTTCACTCTCTTAATTGTATTTAGGTGTAAAGGTTTAAAGTTTTAATTCGATCGTCCGCTTCGTGAGCGGAATCATATAGAAATTCGCGTTCTCGTATCACTCTAGTAGTTTTCAAATCACATCCTGAGGATCCAGAACCTACGGAGCTGTGCGGTCGAGAAGAGAATCCAGACTTCGATTCAACGAAAATTAACCAGAGTTAAATATGTAAGTACACCAGAACTATTCCCGTGTTGCTTCAGTTTTTTATTTCTCACAACCTGCATAGCTAGCCGTGATAGCCGAGTGGTTAGGGACCTCGACCTCCGATTCGGAGGTCGCGGGATCGAATCCTGCGCGCACCGATGGCTATAAGTGATGCGCGCTTTAAGAAATTAAATATCACTGGCTTTATCTGCCAACCCGCACTTGGCCAGCGTGGTGGATTAAGGCCAAATACTCTCTCATTATAAGAGAATGCCGAGTCCCTACAGCGGGAACATACAGAAGGCTGAAAAAAATAAACATTCATCACGTCAGACCCATCGGTGTTTAGTAGATAATAATAGGGACTTAGATAATTTAGATTTATATTTCGGGTTACGTAATTTATTTACCAAATAAGCCTTGATAGCCGAGTGGTTAAGAACCTCCACCTCCGTTTCGGAAGTCGCAGGTTCGAATCTGGCGAGCATGAATGACTTTTTGACTTTTGATGCAGTAACTACAGGGTGCAAATTGCTTGAATGGTGTATTCGCTGGTTGTCTTAAGGCCATTTACATACTTGATATAAAATTTATATTATTTTAACAATAATTAAAAAAGTTATAATTAACGTACTTACATATTAAGTGTTCTTTTGTTTACCTTTACGATGTCAGGCCAGGGCAGAATAGCAGTAATTGACCTCGTGTCAATGTACTGAGCCCTAGTAGTACTAATATTACTTGTAGTAGGTGTCTGTTGCCGAAGACTGTCTAGGTAGGTACCACGACAGCTTCTTATTCTACCATCAAAGAGTACTGCGCAAACATTGTGTTCCGGTTTGAAGGATGAAGTAGTTAGTAAATTTACTTCAGAACGTTATATCATCTCTTAAAGCGAGACCTTGGTGTAGTTGTGTATATCATCCTAACTAGCGCCATGTTATGGACAGACCTGGTACTATCAGATGAACCTGATAAAAAAAAATAATTCCGCTAATCTGAAACTAGTTAACTAGATCATTACTAGACCAGGGCTTCTTAAACTTTTGTCATTCAAGACCCATTTATGAATGCGAGTTTCTTGAAGACCCTATATAAATATAAAAGCTAAATAAATTAATATTTTTTGATGATTTATTTATAAGGTAACAATATACATGTACATATGAAAATATCTAGTTTTATAATTCGTTCTGAAACATACAAAAGTCTAAAATTAAAAATCGCGTCCGCAGAATATTGCTACACTACTGGGGTCGCGACCCATAGTTTATGAAGCCCTGATCTAGACAATAATAAACATTAAACTCAACAGGATATGTTATAATAACTAAGTCTAATACTAAACTGTAGTCTTTGGTAGCAATATTTACATTTAAATGTCTCATACAACTGATTAATCTAATAAGTATTTATATACAAACATGTTAATCGTTTAATTCATACACATTAATGAACTTATACAGAAAATAATTATTATATATACAGTACATAAAAGAAGTATTACAATGTTTTCCTCGAGTTCTACTTAATTTTACACGAAATATTTTTGCTTTTAGTTTTCACTTTCTACAGATATGTTAACAGTTATAGATTTTTTTTGTGATGCTTCTAATTTACAAGGATTTTATTTAAAAACTTGTCCTAGTCGTTATACTAGATATATTTTGGAAAACATGGCTTTTCTAAATTTATTATGATTGATCATATTTTTTAATCATCACTAAATAAATCATTTTCTTTTCTATACACTTGTATGAAATCTTGGAAAACATTTCCTTAACTCCGTCTAATGTTAAAATATTTTAACTGCCGGATACATTATTAAACTTACATCAAAGGTTTATTTTTATTTACGTACGTATGTAGTTTGCTTCGAAATTCCTTTGATACTATCAATTTCGTAGTTTAGTATTACAGTAATATTACATGTATTAGTAATTATATACGAATACCAAATGTATGCGATATGGTCCAGTTTTAATCGTCACCACTTCACATCACACCCCGACACTGCACCGTTTCTGAAAATAATATATATAGAAATTAGTACAATTCTGTAAACTTGTAGTGTATTAATGCGAGGGTGAGGACTTTATAAAATAAAATCAAAGTACTTCTTATTCATTAAATAATTAATAAATCCTTCATTAAACGTCTTATTAAAACTTCATTAACCGACATATGATTTTATAATAAACACAGAATAATAAAGTATAATTTTTTATTATATCAGTACAACAATATACAACAATACAGAATTTGATTGAAGTAAATTGAATCCTATTCCCAACGAAGACAACTTCAAAAACACAAAACTCTTAAAAATCGGTTCAACCGATCTCGAGTTATAAGTGCACTAACCCGACTTTCTTTTATTTATATAGATTAAACGTCGATACATTTAACACAGCGCCATCTATTGAGTATTAACTCATTCCAGTCAACGAATATCGACTTAGTATCGTTTGGAATAAATAATTGTGACTATCAGACATTAAACAATTAATTGGAAATTAAAATATATTGCGACTATAAATTGAGATATAAGTTCCTTCCTATCCTATCTTTTAAGTTGTATCAAACTGCACGCGGTGTGCAAGTTTCATTGAAATCGGTTAAGTAGTTTAGGAGTCCATCGCGGACAAACACTGTGATACGTAATTTATATAGTAAAATTATCTTTATATTAAATTTCAATTTTAAACTTTCTATAACAGATGTAAAGGTGAGGACTGTTTCTTTAAAAAGTTATTAAAATTGTCAATACACATTATTGCGTGTTGGTTAACTAATCATATTGATACGTAATACAAATATATAGAACCTGTTGATCAGACGGTGGTGGGTGGCTGTAGTACTACAGCTGCGTGCCGGACCTGCATCGCTGCGGGGGAGTAGCGTGGGCAATCAGCGTCCACGCTTGGGGCAGCTCTAATCCCAGCGATGGACTGCCGGCAGTCACCGGCCGTGGCGTGGGACTGCTTAGAACCGTAGAGAGCATCCGCGGGTAGGACTTTTACGTCACTGGTGGTAAGAAAACAGAATTAAGTGTTTGAATGTAAAGAGAATAAGATATGTACATAACATAAACACCCCACTAAATGTTCCGACTGCTGCTGGGGCCTTCTCTCATAATGAGACATTTGTGGCGTACACGCTGGCTAAGTGTGGGTTGGCGGATAATGCCCATGAGATTTAACTTCTTAAATTCAGCTTAAATCTTCTATCATGGCCCATAAGTTTTTTTTTCAGCCTTCTGTATGTTCCCACTGCAGGGAGTAAACCTTCCTTTATAATGAGAGAATATTTGGCCTTAATACACCACGCTGGCCAAGTGCGGGTTGGCGGATAAAGCTAGTGATATTTAATTTCTTAAAGCGCACATAACTCGGAGAAGTCATCCGTGCGCGCCGGATTCAATCCCACGACATCCGAATCGGAGAGAGATGTCCCTAACCATTCGGCTATCACGTACTTCTTAGTAATTAATAGTCTCATTCATGTTAATTAATATTGTGCTACTTAATGTTTACACAACACGATGCTACATGAGATATTAAGTTTCATTACTACATTAATTTAATTGTTGGGAAGGTGTTTGCTTGTGAGGTTGGGGTTGGTGTTGCTGTGCATATCATCTTAATTAGTGTTATATTGTTATGGACGAAAATAGCACCAAGTGAAAGTTTTGATAAATTAAAAAATGTTGTTTAAATATTCAAGTCAAGTTAGAAAAAATGTATATACATACATATTTACACAACTTCTCGTAGACGTAGAAATTGTAGATAATAATAATAATCAACATAAATAATTAATAATAATATATACCGATCTTTGTATGAGTTATAGAATTTTAATAATTTATATGTATTTATGTTATTAACGCTCATTTTAATATAAATGAATAAATACTAATGTTTCATACATTTCAATATTTTTTTTATATGTTATAACTTCAAACATAAAATAAGCTGCGGTTCAATACGAAATATCTCATAGAAGGAACATGAATATAGAATTTAAATTAGAACAAAAATATAACAAAGACATTAAACAGTGAAGACATGATAATGATGAAATAATCTATTTATTTATTTTAAATTTTAATGTTTGTCACTGAATTAATATCAAAATATACAAACAATGCTTACCTGTTTAACTCGTCGGTTTTGTATTCAACGCTACCTAAAAAAAAAACGCTCTTTTGTATTTTGCTTTTAATTTAAATAAAAAGTAGTTACAGATGATATAATTTACTAAGTATTATTTAAGTTACCTCTACGTCGTCGACAACGTATAACGAGGCAGAGCAGCAGCACTGCGAGCGCGGCCGCGACCAGCGCGGACGCGATCACCGGCGCTACGCGGGTCGTCTCTGTTACCGAAAAATTTTCTGCGGTAAAGAGATTTCATGGAATTAAGTAATAATTGTATATGGACACAGTAACTTATTGCTAAAACATAAATTTAAAAAAAAATTATAAAAAGTATTAATGTCATTCAAAACTATTAATTGACCAGAGGGGATCGACCTTTTCATCTCATAATTAGTAGGACTGAGCATTAAGGATAAGGTAAGTAGGTTGAAGTATTCACAGATTTTATATATCAAAACTTAAATACAATAAACAGATATAACAAAAACGATTTTATTTAATAAAATAGTGAATTTAAAAAAAAATTAAAAAGAGTATATAGAATGTCTCTTCCAGACAAGCTACTTGCAAAGAAAAAAGTTTTAAGTATTTGATAAGAAAAATAATATATTATCTGTGCATTTTTATGATACTCAAGTTATACCGGAAGATAATGCCAGAGCAATTCATTCTAGATTTTGTTTAATATATATTCAAACAAACAAATAACCTTATTCCAAAAACATTACAATAGAATATAGTGAAAGCTTCCTGCTCTAGCTTGCGCTGTGTTGCAGAAAGCAGTGTCTTCCCTACAATGTACAGATTTATAAAGACTTAGTTACTAAATATAAGTACTTAAAACTCAAAGTTTATAAAGTAAAAATATTATCTTAAACATAGCAGCAAACAGTAGCAAGATTCGATAAGTGTATGAGTATGTTTGTGCAGATATTTGTATGTGCGTGTAAAATAACTATTCAGCAGTTTCCAGTAAGTCATTTGTTAACTAAGCTTTTCATTTTCAAACAACTGAGATCAATAGCTTTTGTGCGTTCATTTATATCTAGCAAAATTGGTGAAGATAAATTAATAAATTATTTTTCTAATGGATGTTATAATGTCTTCTTACCGTGTACAATGAGTAAGACAGCGAGTGACGTGAATCCCCTCTCATTCTCCACGTGTAGTATGTAATCCCCTCCGTCGGGAGTTGCCACGTTTTCAATACACAACACGTAACGGTAGCAGCCGTCCCAGCTTTCCTTCTCCAAAGCCCTGTAGCGACCTGAGGAAAATAAATAAATATAATAATAACCCACTTGATATTTCTACTGCTGGGACTCAGTCTTCTCTCATTATGAGAGTGCTGTGGCCTTTTAACCACCACGCTGGCCATTATATCAGTTTCCTCATAATGTTGTACTTCACCGAAAGACCTCAGTGGGGATCGAACCCGCGTCTCCACACTGAGCTATCACGGCTTCTCGCGTAGGAATTATAATATTAATATGGGAAAAATGGCAATACTAAAAAAAAGACAGAATACAGAAAAAGCCAATTATAATCCTACATACCCCCACTGTTGAGATTCGGGTCCTTTTCTCCTAATGGAGAGAGTTTTGGCCATAATCCACCACGCTGGCCAAGTGCAGGTTGGCGGATAAAGCCAGTGATATTTATTTTTTTTAAGTGCTTTATAACTGCTTATATTACAAAGATCTTAACAAAAAAACGCAAGGTTTTATATATAATAAGTTACCGATCTGTGATGGTACGTCCAAGCGCCAGCTACCCCACATCCAGGAGGCTTCGTCGGGTGAGGGTTCCGCGCACACGGTCACGTGGACCCTGGCCTCGCCACCACTCCACGCGTGGACCGTGCTGGTGTCGAAGCCCACCGGCGGTCCCAGTACTCTCAAAATGATCGCATCCGATTGATGAATTCTGGTGAAATTGTAGACATAGAGTATTAAAACAAATCAATTAATTCTGGTAATCTAATAAACGAAAACCTCTTGTCAGTGTTTGTCGTTGAACTACTCCGAAACGGCTAGACCGATTCTCATAAATTTTTTTGTTCATATTAATTAGCACTGAGAATCAGACAACATCTACTTTTCATACCCCTATATGGTAAGGGTGGTCGACCCCCCATTTTTTTCTTCTTAAGACAAAAATTTTTTAATTTTTTTTTTATGATACGGCATACAAAAATACACACAACGCTTACATTTTGAATCTGACAATCAACCCTTATTTTGTTAATTATATACTTTTTTATTTGTTAATTATAAACTTTTTTGGCAAAATTTTAATTTTAATTTTCTCATGAGTAAAACTCTGGACCAGTCGTTCTCAACTTTTCAAGTAATGCCACTCCTTAGCTTTTCTAAAATTGTTATGGCCCTCCGCTCCCCATGTAATACATTATTTCTAATATAAAAAAAAATAATCGTTCACTTAAGAAAATTAAATTATTTAGGAATTTCCTTTTTTCGTAAATTTTGCACTGAAATCTAGCATTTAAATGGCCCGGACAGAAAAGATTAAAGACACGTCGAGTTTATTTTAGAATTGCACCTCTTAACAATCAAATTCTCCTTCTGTTGGGCGTGGGCTCCACTTTGGGTAAAACTGGATTAGAGTATAAATAATTTTCACCTTTCCTCTTGTCCGATGTAGTTCTTAGCGACGCATACGTATTGCCCTTGTTGGTGATATGATATATTGTGAAGTTGCAGCTGTGATGTTGATGATATTAAGTAATCATCATCGAATAGCTTTTGAACGCTCGTCTGCAAGCTTGTCTCTGGGCTAGGAACAGAGAAAGCTTTAGTGTCACTCCGAAAATCAGGAGCGAGTAAATAAGAGGAAGTTTGAACGTGGCACGGACATGTTTTGGATAGAGAGGAAACGGATATAGATAAGAAAGTTTTAGGTGTGAGGAGAGGAAGAGGAAGACCAAAGGCACGATGGATATGCAGTGTAAAGGGGTGAATGATGGATTAGCGTCTGATGGGTATGTATATCATAGCCGTGTGGTTTGGGACCCCGACCTCCGATTCGGAGGTCGCGGGATCGTATCCGGCGCGCACCGATGACTTTTCTCAGTTATGTGCGCTTTAACAAATTAAATATCACTGGTTTTGTCCGCCAACCCGCACTTGGCCAGCGTGGTCGATTAAGGCCAAATAGTCTCTTATTATGAGAGAAGGTCGAGTTCCTGCACTGGGAAGCTCTAATAACTTAGTAAATTGTCAAGACAATGATCAGTGTCTCCAAAATTTTGAGTACCGGCTTTTAAGTACATTATACCAAATAATACTGCATAGTAATCAATAAATATTATTAAATTTGACATTAAAAGCTGTAGCTGATATAGTTAATTAGACATTCACATACAAAGTCAAAAGATCTCTAATGATGATAACCTAAATGACATCTGTGATCAATATCTGGTAATCATGTTTTAGATATGATAATTGATATTTTAGCTTTTGTCTAGCACCTCATTGTAACGAATATATTGCTCTATAGTACAAAATCAAGATCGAAAATAATTTACCTGTGATACCATTGATATAATGGAGTTGGATTCCCATCAGCTTTACACTCCAGGGTTACTTGCGTGAAGAGATTAGCTTCTACTATAATATCTGGTCCTACCCAGATCACACGCGGAGGAACTGTAACCAAGAAATACTTTAACTTTACGTACTCTTAACTACAATATGATACAGTAATTATAAACTGATTTTAATTAACCACGTTTAAGTATAGAAATAAATTGCAAATTAATTCTAAGTAATTATCCTTGAAATACGAAGTTCTGTGTTTCCTACTGCTGGGACACAGTAAAGAGTTACATTCACAAATGTAATAATAAAGTTAGGTTAAATATTTATTAATGATAATACGAGAATATTACTGTAACTGATTACGAAAAATCGATAAAAGCTAAGATCATAACTATGTCTAAGTTTTAACGTCTGAGTACATTTTCGGTTTCTTTTATATAAATCTTTATTATAACTTAGTAGCTTTCAAATATTATTTTGATAGTCCAAAAAGCACCAATGATAACTAAACTATATTTGTGTTTGTTATACTCACATTTAATGTCTATATCTAGTCTCACAGAGTCGGAAGTCCCTAAAGAGTTCCTCGCCTGACAGCTGTATGTACCTGTAAAAGTTTCAAGGTATTTATAATACATGTTAGTCAAATATCGATCATTTATTTACCCATGTTAAAAAGGGGTTACTTGGATTAAACCTTTTGTCTCATAAAAACGTTCTCTAAAAATTTATAATCTATTAATAATAAGTCACTTTTATTGACGAGCTTAGTAGATAATTCTGCAGCACCTTCTTACTGAATCGTGGTAGAGCCATGCTTCGGCACGAATGGGCCGGCTCGACCGGTGTGATACCACGGCCTCACTCTGAAACCA
>DWHU01001874.1:0-11191 GCA_018247975.1 Parides photinus
GTTTAG
This sequence comes from Parides photinus, assembly GCA_018247975.1. Lineage (NCBI taxonomy): Eukaryota > Metazoa > Arthropoda > Insecta > Lepidoptera > Papilionidae > Parides > Parides photinus. Next base: position 7 of record DWHU01001874.1, read on the forward strand.
TACAGATGGAGACTGACACACTGCCCCAACCCCAAGAAATAAATTGGGAAAATGGGAAGGACAAACAACAAAGTAAATGTAAACAAATAGTAAAACAAACACAGACAAACTAAATAAGCATATAAAATAGATCAAAATAGTAGTAAAATAAGGAAAAAGGGTATATGATGATGTAACAGGCTAGAAAGTTAGAGGGAAAAGAAAGGAGTAAGATAAATAGGAAAGATTAAAGTATTAAAAGAAAACAAGAAATTTAAGGTCTCCGTCATGGTAGTGGATTATGGCAAGACGCATATAAAAAAAGACATATCCCCCGTTAGGTGCGTTGTGGTTGTGGATGTCATACGTCCTTCGTCCGCGCAAAGCGCCTGAATCCGATGGCATTACCAAAAAGGTTTTCAAATTCCTCCCAGCCGATGTCATTAGGATATTGGTCTTGATTTTCAATGCAGCTATGGTCAACGGATTCTTTCCCACAAAGTGGACCGACGGCGAGGTCATAAGGTTCTTGAAACTCACTAAGCCAGCAAACATCTTTACTTCATATCAACCCATCAGCCTCTTGACGACTTTCGGTAAGATATACGAACGGTTAGTTCTATCTCGTATTAAGAAGTTCATGGACGAAGAATCGCTTCCTTTTCTTTACCAGTTCGGCTTTCGAGCCAAGCATTCCTTTACTCATCAAATGCACCGCATAACAGAGCACATCCTAGTCAAAAGAACTAGGAGTTTCCACACGGGGGCGATGTTCCTTAACGTTGCCAAGGCGTTTGACCAGATCTAGCATAACGTGCTCATGTACAAGTTATACGGGACCGGAATATCAGATCGTCTTGTACGAATAATACAGGGCTTTTTGTCTAATAGGGCATTTAGGTATCGAATCGAGGGAGCTCGTTCCACCCCACGTCCTGCCAGGACCAGGGTCCCGCGAGGGTCCGTGTTGGAACCGGTCCTATTGACGCTCTACACCAACGACATTCCACATGTAAAGGGTGTAGAACTAGCGCTTTTTGCAGATGACACCTGCATCTACAAATCGTCCCTTCCGAATGATATTATCTGTAGACGTCTCCAGGTCGCAGCCAATGACCTCGGCTATTGGTTTAGGCAATGGAGAATCGAAACAAATCCGAGCGAGAGTGCGGAAATAATCTTTTCGAAGACCATTCGGACCCTTCTCTCCCCTGATTCACTCATGGACACACCAGTCCCATAGGTAAATCAAATCATATTTAAGCGTGATCCTGGATGAGAGACTATACTTCAAAGCGCACGTAGCGAAGGCCCGAAATAAGGCGACATTTGTACTTAGCCACCTTTTCTCTCTACTTAATAGTCACAGTAAAATGTTAATTAAGAACAAACTGACACTCATTCATTAGGCCTGTACTAACATACGCAAGCTCGTGCCGTGCAAAGAAAAATATCGTTTATTCAATCTTCCTCTTCCTCTCCAACTAAATATATTCATACTTAAAACTTTCTTGACTACACCCTATTCGTCTACGCAAAATATTTCTGTACCAGGACAAACGATATCCTTTCAACTTATCAACTCATACCTGACACAGTACGAAGTTTTTTTTAAGACATAGTTCAAAACTATGTTACATTACAAGAATGTAACGATGGATATTAATAATTACAATATAAATAATGAATGAGAAGTGTAAATTAGTTAATAATACTAATGATGTAAATAAAATAAAACCCTAATTGTTATTGATATTTTCTATGGAACGAAAATATCCTCGACCTATTCCTGAGAGAGAAGCGAACGGAAAAAAAGAAAACGAGAGACGAGGCGGAAAATCTTAGTACCTAAGCCCGTTCCCAAGAAACGATAAAAAATTGTATTGATTATTTATTTCTTTAAGGTCATTATTTTATAAATAGTCTTCATATTTTGCTAATAATAGGTTCCTGTGGCTATAGAGCGTCCAATACTACCGCAGCTCCTATTTATGTCGCTAAATAGTGCTGTGCTTTTTTGTGTTCCGGTTTGAAAAGACTTAACACATGTGTCAAGGCGACGAGCACAGTGTGATGCTGTGTGATGGGATGGTACACACCATCCCAATTGTAGCATTAAGTTAGCTTTCTGTGGCCTCAGTTTTAAATGTTATAATAAATAATGAATACATTGTAATACATTATAAGCAATTTAAGTACTCTGTCCATTGATTCAGCTTAAAACTTGAACGTAATAATGCAGGCAAACATTTTAATATTTCCATTCAAATTAACTAAATACCCGATCAGCGCCCACTGGGGAACAAAAGCGCGCGTTTCATTTATTCATTAATCCATTTGTTTATTTTGCATTGCTTTTATTGGACGCCGCTCATCCTTGTTGTTTTGGGTCAGCTGTTTATTATCATACCATCAAGGGTTTCAAACATACGACAACATTTTTAAGAAAAACCTTTCGACTTTGAGGATCCTTACACACTTTCCTCTGATTCCTTCGTTTCCTCTTTATTTTATGGTGAATATTTTAACCTACACTGCACGCGTCCAACAGCTTCCTATGACCTTCACCAGATCGTCGGTTCACCTTGTGGAGATGTCTTCCAGCATTACGTCTACTGGTACGTGGCTGCGACTCTAGGACCTTAACGCAGAACCGAAAGAACAGTTGAGACCACTGGGAGAGACCTATACGAAGATGAGAACATGTTTACAACAACGAGTACAACTTAATATGTTGATACAGCAATATATTTCATAACTCTCATTATCTCTAAATAAATAGAAACTGATGTAATTACTACTGTTTGGATAAATAAGTAAAAGGACCATCAAATTTTCGACCCTTGGAACCAAACTTTGCACTAAAATGCTTATTTAGTGAATGTAATTAGGCAACATCAAGGAAAAGTCTAAAGATTGACCTAAATTTCTAAAGTAAAATAAGGCCGGCACAACGCGACAGACGCTATGAATATTCAAAATGGCGACAATTAAACTCGCCTCATGTTCCCGCCATTTTGTAAAGATAAGGACGTTTTTAACCTAAAAATGTATTGGAGCAAATTGGTGTATACTTTTTTTGTTAATAATTTAACTTTGCGAAAAATAATACATTCTTTTTCATCGCCCAATTAAGGGTTTCGTTTGTGCCGAACTTTACTTTCGTTAATAATAGATTCGCTGATATAAACCTATGATGCTGAAGTTGGAATCCAAGTGTAGTCATAATAATTATGAACGATTATACACATTTTTTGTTATTTATCAAAGTACCTTACCTAGGATGTCTAGGTACTACCGATTAAAGAAGAAATATTCGTAATACAGACTGCAGCAGGTCTTTTGTAATACTACAAATGTTAAAAAATAAGTTTGCTTATTCGTTTACTATAAACTTGTGTATATGTATACATGTGGCGCCACGGGTCGCCATTTACATATGGGATTAACTTGTTATTCCCAGCGACTACATGGTTTTTCAATAACAGCACATCAAGGCTATCGTTGTCTAGTATTCCCGCCTAGAGCAAGCAGAGGCCATTTTTTTACTATCGTACATTCGAAAAATATTGTGTAATCTGATGGTGTATGTAAAAAACGCTTCAATAGTAATAAACGCTTCATATTTTGACAGACTCCGGTACTAGGGTCTACGACCTAATTAATTATAACCACTACTGTTCCTTCTAGGAACATTCCTAATAGTAGTTCCTTTCCTTTTATCATGATTGATGATCAATCGGCAGTGGTTATGATCACCTTCATGATAAAAGGAAAGGAACTACTATTAATGATTATATTAACTAATAATGATTAACGTAACGTAATGTTTAGCGCTGTAATAAAATATTGTTCTAATGTTATTATTATAAGTTTTCTTATAAAATATTAACTTTAGAATCATCACATTAAATACAACAAAAAGTTTAACTGCCGAAACCCGGGATTGAACCGGGGACCTTTAGATCTTCAGTCTAACGCTCTCCCAACTGAGCTATTTCGGCTATATATAAACGTATTGAAAATTTATGTTTTTGTCGTTACAATAAATTAAATTAATTATGTTAATTAATAATATATGTTACTTGAGTAATCATTGATATGTTCTGGTTCAAAAGGCGTTGTAGCTAAAGGAACTACCGGTAGTGAGACGTAATATTTATTCTCTTAAAAGAATGAGCACAATGTGATGTTGTTACCATCTTAACAATTACGACATTATTACCATCAGGTGTGCGTCTCGCTCGTCTCGCCGTTGAATAAAAGTAATTCTTCGGATTATGGACTACAGCAGACAGTTCAGTCTAGTTACCGAGATCCCTATTGGGGTGACAGTTCAGTGGACATCAATATGCAAATGTTGATTCACCGCTACAAACAAATTTCCATATTACATCAGTACGCTTACATTATGAAAGCTATGCAAAATATGTAATCGATGAAATAACGTTAATATTTCATAACTTACACAACTTATGTTGCAATTAGTGAATAGGCTCACGATTTGAATAATATTAATAAGTTCAAAATGCGATGCAATCAGTTCTTGCAGCTGTGCAGGTCACGGCGGCCGTCCGTCTGACAAATCCTATTACGTGCAGAAACGATTTAATATTAAAAAAGTTCTTCCGTATGTTACTAATTATAAATCATCAATTATATATCCGTTAACATATTATAATTCATCGACAACATCATCAGCTTTTAACAATCAAGTACTGGACTTCTTTCCACTTCAGATCACTCTTATGATATCGTCCGACCATGTGAAGCTGCTTCTACTCCAAGACTTGCCTTCCGCATCGGCCGTCTCTGACACGGCAGACATGGCCGGCATATAGCCACTTCAGCTTTCAGTTTTCTATATCGACTACGTCTCTTAGAAAAAACCCTAAACGAAGGTCTCTCCATCGGTCAATGTTTGACTTTAAGTCTGTGAACCGGCAACCAAAGATCAAGTGACATATATCACCGCCGTTGGTGAATGAGGGTAAGGATACGGCGGAGTTTCCCAACCGAGCTGAAAGCGTCTATCTATCTCTTTGTTGAAGTCACCCTGGCCATGCCATATATTTCGTCCTTATTCGTATAGGATATACATACTAATACAATAGATGAAATCAATTAGATTAGATTTTAAACTTCAACTTATTAATATACACAAAAACATGCAGCAAAACCAAAAAATTATAACATATTTATTTCCTACATATTTTATTTTTGTCTTTATTTTTTATCGTTTATTTCTTAACAACAACATACGTTAGGTATGATGTTAGTCGTTAAATTGTACTTCGAAATTTGTTTTTGTCTTCGATTCTGCCAGCAAATAGTTTAATTTGTAGTTCATAGAAAAATATTGTAGGAATTGTAAACTGCAGCGCTATCTAGGAACAGGATATAGTATAGTAGGCAAAGGCGAGGCAGGAAGGGATAAGGTGTTGTCATTTCTATAGTAATATTTTGACATTAATTTATCGCAGCTCGTGGTCACTTTTGAAAAGTTTGTAAGATTTTGAGATTTATCATTTTCAATATATTTTTAATTTTGTTAAAGTCATTTGAATAAATACTTATTCATTCTTTATAAAACAAATTTTGTTTAATTGTATCAATAACAAAGACGCTGTTGGTCGGATTATCATTTCATAGAAGCTGATTAGAATTGCAGATATGATGATTTTAGTTTATTTAACTCATTCAACAAACAAGTCGCACGCCACGGTGTCGCCGCTCGACGTGAAACGAAAATGTCCAGTTTGTTGACGCACAAGGTTAGAGTTTTCGGAAAGTTAACCAAACATGCGTGTGGTTTTACAAAAAGACTTTCTTCACATTTCACTTACCATCCAGACAATGATAAACCTATTTCAGGTGAGTATTATAAAGGACATGCTTTTATTTATTTACGGCTGTCCATCGGCGACAGTGATCACTTTCGGTGTAAACTGTTTTTTTCTCTAGTTTTTTTTTTGCAACAGTCTGTGTTCTTATATACACAATGAATTATTATACTTATCAATTTTGTTTGTTTATATAAAATTACCTTAATTCTTAGTAATACATCACTTGCGAACATTATGTCATATTACTTAATTGATTTATGTTTAACTTTGCACATTTGCCCATCCTTAATAAAAAAAAAATTGCATACATTTAAAAATTTGCTACATTTTTTTTTTAACTTTAATACTGCTATTTTTATTAATAATAAGATATTAACTACCTTTTAACAATGGCTTTATTATTTATCCCGTATATTATACATACAATTTGAGTTATTTATTTAAGTTTAGTTCAATGTTGTCAATTTTATAGTTACATTGTAATGTTATCAAATAAATTCCTCAACAATTGTAATTTTAATAACACTATAATTAAATAATAAGCCATAACTAAATTTGCAGAAATTTAATACACAAAACTTATGAGAATGATGATCTGACTTTCAAACTTTAGACTGAAGAAGGCACACAATCATGATGAAATAATTATGTATATTAATGGTCCCAAAACTAGAAATAGGAACTCGTACATCTAGAAATGAAAAAGGTTTTTAATATTTCTGTTTTGACAATTAACTGGAAAACCACTGCTATGAAAGAATTATTTAAAGTTTATTATAATTACAATGAATTCATTTAATATTTTCTCCTGACAGGAGAGACCTCCAAAATGAACATGATGCAAGCAATAAATAATGCAATGGACTTGACGCTAAAGGAGGACCCAACCTCTGTACTTTTTGGAGAAGATGTGGCATTTGGAGGTGTTTTCAGATGTTCCCTTGGTTTGCAGGTAGCTATTTCAAGTACAAAGTGGTAAAAAATTCCTGGTTTCTAATTTTATTGTAAAGCAAATACATCATTTATTACTTCAATTATTGAAAATTTAATAGAGGATATGGCAGCTTAAGTTCTTGTTTAGATGAAGGAATTTGTTTGAGTTGATATATAAAACAAAAGCCAATTAAAAACCTGTTGTTATAGCTTAAAATATTATTAAAACTTGTTTTTTGTATTAAAAGTAAATGTATTAACAGAAATGTTTTTACTTTGATGAAAATACAAAATTTTGCATAAAACTAATTAACTATTTACTTAAAAATAACTTTTTTTAAAAAAAAATAATATTCTGCTTTTAAGGAAAAGTATGGAAAAGATAGAGTTTTCAATACTCCTCTGTGTGAACAAGGGATTGCTGGGTTCGGAATTGGATTGGCAATGGCGGGGGCTACTGCTATTGCTGAAATACAATTTGCCGATTACATATTTCCTGCATTCGATCAGGTGATATTATATTTTTCATGTTTATCTATAAAGTGCATTGGTTTGCTATTTTATTTATAACACATCTGTTTGTTGTATCAATTATATCATGTAGCATTAACTCCAGTTCATAACATGGCTCGCATCATTTACTATAATGGAGAATATATATCAAATCTTGTTTGATTCTCTTAAATATATATTTATATATAAATGTCGCAATAGTACTCTTGTGCTCGGTATGTCAATAGATATCCTGGGTATCCTAGGTTATTGATCTTTCCACCATCAGCTCATTGTCACTGATAACAGTTTGTGAATTATTGATGACTAAAATTTTACTGCATTCCTGTTTCAAGGGCCTTAAAGTAATAAGATACATCCTATGTCTATAGCGACGAGCACAGTGCAGTACTGTGTATACTATCTTAACTAGTACTATGTTATACACATGTATATCACTAACCACCAGGTGAAAGTCCAGCTCGACTCGATACTTAGATGGATTAAAAAAAGGTGTTATGCTTCTAACCAATTTTAAAAATTAATAAAAATGTTATCTTAGTTTATAATGCACCAGGGCAGAGGTTTATCAATATTAGTTTTACAGCGGAGTCCTTGAAAGTATATAACTAGTTTAATAACTGTTTGCACTTTTAGATGAAGTTAATGAATCGAAATAAAGATGGGTGGATTGTGTGAAAAAGGATATGCGAGAGAAGGGTGTGAATGTGGACCTGGCATCTGATAAAGATGAATGGAAGAAGAGGACTTACTGCTCCGACCCCAAGTAATTGGGATAAGGGCAGGCGAATGATGATGATGAAGTTAATGTCAAGTATATAGTGCTGCCATCATTATACACTGCCTCACCCGTCCGGTTGTTAAACCAAAGTAGCCAGCCTGAGCCGAGGTTCCTGAGGAAACTCTCGGGCTTAGCTACTAGTAAGAGGCTTAGGCTAGCACCTTCCGTGCTATGCCCCTTCCAAATCCGGTGTTACTCTTAATCTTCTTTTCAGGAGAACGAGTGGGTATCAATATCAAAAAAAAAAAAAAAAGTATACACTGCCTAGACTTAAGATACTTATTTAATATTCTTATCTCTTTTATTTATATGTACTACTTATATTTACTTATTGTAAGTGTATTATATCTATCATATCACATAGCGTATTAATGCTGCACCCACACTACTGTTCTCTGCTCAACCCTGTGGTTGACTGGTAGAGAATGCCCTTTGGCATTAAGTCCGCCCTTTTGTCAAATTTTGTGTGTGCAAATAAAGTTTATAAATAAATAAATAAGATACATTCTCCTAAAGACCTCCATGCAGATCAGTCTTTAGCTATCTACGAACGATGTACCAAGTGGTACTAGTACGTGGCTGTTATTAGAAGATCTTACTATGTATAAAGTGTAACGTATTAAATTTTGGTGTAGCTGGTGAACGAGGCGGCGAAGGCCCGCTACCGCTCCGGGGGTGAGTTCGCGTGCGGCGGACTGACGGTACGCGCACCCTGCGGGGCGGTCGGCCACGGAGGCCTCTACCACTCACAGAGCCCGGAGGCGTACTTCGCACACACGCCGGGCCTCAGGGTGAGACGAGGAACACACACAATTACTACAACAGCCACAAAAAAACTCTTCTCTCTTATAGTAAAACCATAAACAATTTTTTTTTTTCAACCCACTGAATGTTCTCACTGTTGGGACACAGGGCCTTCTCTCCTAATGGAGAGAGTTTTTGGTGATAATCCACCACGCTGGCCAAGTGCGGGTTGGCGGATAAAGCCAGTGATATTTAATTTCTTAATGCGCACATAACTCAGAAGTCATCGGTGCTCGCCGGATTCGATCCCGCGACCTCCGAATCGGAGGCCGAGGTCCCAAACCACTCGGCTATCACGGCTTCATAAACTAATTAAAACAAATAAAATTTATTCCAGGTTGTAATGCCCCGAGGTCCGATATCTGCTAAGGGTCTGCTCAGGTCCTGCATCAAAGAGAAAGACCCCTGCATCTTCCTCGAGCCAAAGATCCTATACCGCTCAGCCACTGAGGAGGTGCCCTTGGAGGATTACACGTTGCCTTTGGGGAAGGCGCAGATTCTCAGAGAAGGTATGTAGACAAAAGTACATATAATTCTTTGTTGATCTACTCTGTAAGGCTTTTAGTAAATCTACGAGGTAATGGAAAATACGTACAGTAATACCGCGCTTTACGCGACCCCGTTATATGCGGTTTCACTATAACGCGAATCGCAAATTTCGCGCTCAAATGCCTCGAATTACGCGAAAGAGTGCGTATAAATTTAATGTAGTCATGAACTTCTCTATGGTCGCGGACCCTCGCTTCCTCTGAATATTCTCTTTGAAGAATCGGGAATTCCCTGTCCTTCGACTTTATTCTACGGGGATTTCCTCGTTTTGTAATATTTTTTGACTATGTTTAATCGTAAACCTCGTTATACGCGAATTTTTTTTGGATCGTATCCCTCGCGTATAGCGGGGTATTACTGTACTTGCAATAAGGAATTCTTGTTATACTCGCACAAATTTTTACTCTAATGTTCTTCATGCAGGCACTGCGGCGACGTTGGTGGCGTGGGGCACGCAGGTTCACGTGATGTTGGAAGTGGCGGAGATGGCGGAGCAGCAGCTGGGCGCGCAATGCGAAGTCATCGACTTATTGTCCATTTTACCTTGGGACGAGGAGACCGTCTGCAACGTTAGTAACCTCTATCTCCATACATGTATAATAGTTACTGGTATTTCATTGGTCACTGCTGGGCAAGCAAGACCAGTCTTCCACAGACTGAGATAACTTTTCATCGTAGTATGAGTGATTTCCGGAGGTTGTTCAACAGTGCTTTTTTTTGTTTTTTCTTGTTCCCCGGGCGTAGTTGGGCCTAGGCTTTTTAATTTCTTTTGAAACTGATTTAGAGTCCTTCCTTTTCATTTTTCCCATCTTTTTCATTCGTATTTTTTTTTATATCATTCATACACATACTACATCCCATTTCCTTCTCTCATACATCACGCTAATAAATGAGGACACACCCACTTTATTATATTTTAAACATCATATTTACAATTTTTCCGTATTCTACAGTGCTATGTTCATGCAGCTAGTAGCATAAGAAGTTTTTGGTTAAACAGAACTTATAACATTCAAAATTATTAAAATAGTTGAGGTTAGGCAACGAGTTAACAGTTGTTCTGTTCCACAGTCTGTCAAGAAGACCGGACGCTGCCTGGTGGCGCACGAGGCGCCGCTCACCTGCGGCTTCGGCGCGGAGCTGGCGGCGACCATACAGGTAACCCTAAGGTCTCTTAGCGGATATCCTACATAGGCGTCACCGCTGCACCTACTTATATCTAGGCCTGAAGGATGTTGTAGCTAGTAAAATTACTGGAGTAATGAGATTTGACATCTTCTGACCACAATGCAGTATATATGTTACAATACGTTTTATTATTGGATAAAATTTTATATTTAACTTGAATTTATATTACTCATTCATTTGCCTGTTTATTTATTTTATTCTTACGCCGGAGGGCGCCAGTTTGTCGAACTTAACGTCATTGTTGTAAAATCTGTTCTGTACGTTTTGTAAAAAGAAGGAATATTAAGTAGTAAATATAAGAATTCTTGTTTATTAACCTTATCTCAATAACTTACTATCAGGTAATTGTCTTCGTATTGATGGAATTATATTCGATGTGTATTTTACGTATCGTTGAAGTCGAAGATGCAACATGGCGGTTTTATCAATATGGAAGTCAGTCTCTCATTGTGGTTGTATGTGATGGTGAGCAGGAGGAGTGCTTCCTGTCTCTGGAGGCGAGCGTGCGGCGCGCAGCCGGCTGGGACTCGCCCTTCCCCCACATCTTCGAGCCCTTCTACCTGCCCGACAAGTGGCGCTGCTTCGCCGAGCT
>DWHU01001875.1:0-11190 GCA_018247975.1 Parides photinus
GGTCTCGCCGCCGTCGCTCGCGCAGCCGTCGCTGTCGGGCCGCAGCGTGACGTCGCTGTTCACCGTGACGTCGAGCGTGCGCCCCGCGCCCCCGCCGCTCGTGATCCGCGTGTACAGCTCGTCCAGGTCGCGCTCGCTGCCGAGGGAGGCCGCGCTGTGCGCCCGGTGCACCTCGGGGCAGCTGAGCGCCGGCGTGGGCGCGCACTTGCCCGGCTTCGCGCCGCACTCGCCGGCCTCCCGCCACCCCGGGTCGTAGTTGACGTACTGGCTCTCCAAGTTGCACACGTCCTCGGTGCTGAAGCTTATCTCGTTGGGGCACATGGAGGACGGCGAGGGCGCGTACAGCCCGTGGCTGCGGATGCTGACCTCCGACAGCTGGTAGTTCGGGCAGTAGATGTCGCTCTCGTTCTCGAAGCCCTGCTCGCTCGCGTTGGTGCTGCACGTTTCGAAGTCGTACGTAGTTTTCGCCAAGTAAAACGGCTCCTTGCCGTCGTCGACCTTCTCCTTCGAGCCGCCGAAGTGCGGGTCGCGCAGCAAGCTGTCCGCCTCGCCCCCCGGCGCCCCGCGCGGGCCCGGCGTGCCGGGGCAGTGCACGTCGTCGCTGTGCATGGTGCACTCCTCGGATATGTCCTGCAGCGACTTGTCGAGCGCATCCTTCGTCTCCTGCCCTTTGCTCGGCTGCAGGTAGTCTATATATTGCCCGAAACTCTCCGTGTCGGTTATTTCGTTGGTGGAGCAGAGAGCGCTATGCGTTTCTTGGTACGAGGTCATCTCCGAGTGCGTGTTCAAGGTCTGGTCGGAGCACGTGTGCGGCATCGCCGCCTCGGAGGCCGAGCTGTACTCCAGGCTACACTGCTGCGACACCGTGCGCATCTCCGGCTGCTCGGCGCGGCTCTGCAGGCACTCCTCTGAGACGCTAGTTCTATGTCCATTCAGTGGCTTCTGTACGTTGGACTTGACGACCTGATGCTGAGGCACCTGTGTCTCCGGTACATTTGTGTAAATGTTCATTACGTGCGCCCTTCCTGACTTCGCCTCGTCGCTTTTATGCCATGACTTTTTCTCAGTGGTATAATTTTTAAAATTCTTTCTTGTTTCATCCTCTAGTAGATTAGGGTTAACTGCGTTCCGCGGTTCCTTTATTCCGTTATTTGGACCTCCTACGTGTAAATTGGTATTATTTACCTTGGTGCCGGCATTAATGATGCTTGCCACGCCGTGGTACGCCTCTTTCGTCGGAGAAGGCAGAGAGACGCGGGAGTCGTTGTCGCACTCCCGCCGCACAGGGAGCTCGAGACAATTCCTTTTCATGTGCTGCCTCTGTTTCTTGAAAAACTTTTTTGCTACATTCATCTGATTAGGGTTGTAGAAGACCTCTGGGCCGAGGTTCCCCGGCTCGGGGTACGTCATCATCGAGTTGTTTGACCTGTACTGCTGGCGGTGGAGTATCACCAGATTTACGTTAGGGGTTTTTCCATTGGTATTTTTTATCAAATCTTTCTGCAGTGTTTGTCCGTTTAATTCCGCCCCCGCTTTATAAGTTCCGCTATTGTTTGTCTTAGAATTAGTTCTGTTCGAGCTCCTGCTGTCTGATCTAGATCTGTTGTCGTTAGGGATGGGTGCGGGTGCGTTGCTATGACCCGTTTGTAAGTTCTGCTGGTTAGCATCAAAAACACAACGGTTTCTGCAGCACTGTTTACTTTTCTGTAGATAGCAGTGCATTAATGACCACTGGGAACGGACGTCGCTACGCGCGATGCCGTAGAAAAAGAGGATGAACGTGCCGAGGACAGTCGCACAGACCGCATAAATGATGCTGCAGATGTCCTCTTGGTAGGGCAGGTAGGCGGGCAACGGGCGGTACACCGCGATCGCGCCGCACGTCCACACCGACACGTACAGGCACAGAACTATCACCTGCGCACGGAGCTGGATTATCGGTGTGTGCTCCACGTCCTCAACCTCCGAATCCATAGCAGATTTAGTGCTGCGCCTCTCCGCGCCCTCGGTCCCCGGATTAGGCTCGAGCATTTCTAAATCGAAGTTCTCCGTCGCCTGTGTGCCCTCCGAGAGTTGCACGTTCATGTTCCTTATTGTACAACGGATCAATAGATACAAAACCATCAAGAAAAGAAGCAGGATACCGCCGGGTATAAACAGAGAGCTCAGAGCGGGAGCCGTGGAGAGAAAGCACTGCGAGTAGCCCGCATAGTCCTTCAAGTTAACTGCGCCTGATATACCGCACACGATGAGCGCGATTCCCCAGCCGACCAGGTACAGCCCCAGAATCGGTTTCTGAACCGGCACGTCGGGGGGGACCTCGTCTTCAGGCGTCCTGACCGGACCGTGGGTCTTTGTAACCCACTTGTACATATTACTAGCGGAGACGCACATCCATAAGAGACAGCAGAGAGAGAGGTAATGTATGAGAAGGCCCAGTACCTGACAGAGCTTCACATCTTCCGTCTGGTATATGCCTAGTGTGTATAACAAGCAGAGCAGGCCGATGGCAACCCACGTGTTTATGTGAGCGTGCTTGGCCTTCTTGGGCATTTGTATGGCGGGGTAGCACACGAGGTAGGTAAGCGCGGCGCAGCTGACGCATCCGATTAGGATCAAGCTGCCCACGTAAACCGCCGGGTGCGAGACTTTGAAGCGCGCACCGTCCGTTCGCGCGCCATAGATTCCCGTTTCTACATTCTGCAGCAGCCCCACGTACGCCAACCGCGTGCAAGTCATGATGATCATCTCGGACACTACGTGTGATACTTTGCAGTCTGTAAAAACGGAACGTAAACAAACTGGTTAAAATGATCTATCTATTAATATTATTATACACAAAGAAATTTGTAATTAAATTATTCTAATAGGGCTTATAGCAAAAGTCTGCAACATACCAGAAGCGTTGTCCCGCCAGCGCCTCGTGCCCGCGTCCCACACGGCGGCCCTGCCTTCCGCGCCGCCCACAGCCCCCGCGCGCACCGTCGCTATCACCGGCTCCAGCAGCTCCCCCTGCAGCCGGCTCTCACCTGCACAAAGAATCTATGGTGGAGCCACTAGTCAAAGAATAAGCACTACAGCAGCGCTGATTTCAACAGTATATTCAATTATTTATCTATTCACAAAACATTACATTATGTTCATGTTAATAACAATATACATAAATAATTTTTCTAATCTTTAAATAAGTAAACAGATATGAACTGAAACCTTCGTCTTTACCATAATCAAAAAGATTAATTACTCACTAAGCTGGAATCCAATGACCGGCGACGTGATCTCGACGTTCATGTCTTCGCGCTTGGTGCTCCGCCCGTAGTAATCCTTGGAGCGATGCCCGCGCTGCGGCCCGTCGCTGCCCGGCTCCGGTGGCAGCGGCAGCAGCGCCGCATCCTCGTACATCGCTACCACCAACTCCTGCGGGCGCGTCTGCAAGAGCTCGCCCGTGTCAGTCGTGCTGTACAGCAACGATTGAGGAATCTGAAGGGAGAAAGCCCATGCTTACATTATTTATTCTATACAAATATAACGATAACACTGAAATTATAAACAATTTTGTCGTAAAATTTTGTTCACGGTGACTTACCGTTCTGTCATGAAATATTGTTTGAACCCCATAATAACTTCATCACTATAGAGATGTGTACCACCAAGCAGGCGTCGTGATTATCTACAGCGGCTGGTAACGAAGATATGAATACCTGAACACTGGCGTGTATGAGCGCGTCGCTGACGGTGAGCAGCGGCGCGACGGTGCGGTTGGTGGTCGAGCAGTGCAGGCGCGGCGGCGCGCGCTGCGGCCCGGCCGCGCTGTACCACACGCACGTCACGCCGCTGAACCCCTCGCGAACTGGGAACCGTTCCACCGCTAGGTTCACCTGCCACCGAGGCACACTGATGCAAACTTATGACTAAATATAACTAGTTCAGAAATGTGAACACATTCTCCTTCAAGAAGTACTAAAACTATGTTATAGAGCATTAAACTTAACCTTTATGCTATGAAATTAACTTAGTTAAGTATCTTGGCCCCCATAGAGTGGAATGCGGTAATAACAAAAAATGCTAAATTACTCCAAAAATAGTGATTTGGCGGAATCGAGACTACTTAACAGAAAGACCAATTAATAACATACAACACGACTTCAAAGGTAATACCGACGAACATTAAAAAAAAAACCTTATCTAAATACATTTTACTGATTACTGATTAATCTTTCATTTAAAGCTTTTGCTTATTCTTAATGCTAATTACCTTATGCCCCTGCACGTTGCTGGTGTACGCGGATATCTCTTCGGCAGCCCGCAGCAGATCAGTGCAAGCGCTGTACCGCATCTCGGCCTTCACCATCACCGACCTTGTCACGTTCATGGCCGAGCTAATCACGTCCAATAGCGATGCACCTGTAATTGTATCGACAAATCTCGTGAACACGGCACTAAAGATCAAGCTACATCAAAGTGCCGTTGAACGTAAAACTTTATCATGTAGTCGTCTCTAGTGCCCATTTAAAACATTTTAATAATCACACTCCTGAACTACTGAACACTCGATAAAAAAATAAACCGTCTACTTACCTAAATCCTTTTCTTCTGCCATGTATTGCATGTAATTCCTAACCGCTTGTGATATGAACATTACATCATCAGGATCAGATATCTCAGCTAAAGGGTAACTCTTCTCCTGTATCAACATAGCCAGCCTCTCCGTCGCATTCAGTGCTGAATACTGTACCAGACTGACATTTAGTAATGCAAACTGTTGTAGTAGTTTCGTGACATTGCTTATGTAGGAGCACTCGGTGGTGTTTACGGGACCCCAAGTACCATTTCCATAGCATGGTCTGTATGCAATTCCTTCACCACTACGACAGGGTACGGCAGCAGTATGATTCAACAGTAACTGGGGCCAGGAATACAGTCCCTTATTATTTAACGTGTGATTGGTCTCGCAGTATTGCGTTCCATTTGATATCACCAACACCTGCACAGTGTGATTGTGATGTATTCTGTTTTGGTCAGTGTATACGCAGGTCCAGTTGCCCATGTGGTGGTTAGTTATGTTCGGAAAGAAGACTGTCGTCTCTGCCAGTCCCTCTTCTTGCACATCTGTATTGGTAATGTTCACATCACATATTTCAAGCAATGGATGCACCCATTTAAGTTCGTATTTGGCTAAAACTGAAGCAAATGGGGCGTTGCATGTTAAAGTCAGCATGTCACCCTCGAAAACTACTTGATCATGAATAGGTTTCACAATTAAGCTACTTGAAGGTACCATACTGCCACAGGTGGAAAGGTCTAGAAATATCTTGAGTTTGCGAACAGTTTTGTTCACCATGTTCTCAGGTGATCTACATTTTGGGTTACCGACCAGCTTCACACTGGTGTTCCTTGACCAGTCACCCACCCATAACAATTCACAATCGCATATAAGTGGATTCTCAGTTATATCTCTGCAACAAAAGTAATTTAAAAATATGGTATCATTAATTTAAATTTATTCATCAAAGGCATAAGTGGACCTATGTGACATAATATAGTAATAAAACAAAATTTTTACCATCATTTATGTTATTGTTTCAGTTTCAATTTCAAATTGAATGGCACTGCACTTAGCAAAATTATGGTAATAACAAACATTGTCTTATATATATAACATTACAAAACCATTGTAAAAATCAATAATAGTCCCGGGTTACATAGCTTTCGGGTATAAAAATGTGAAAAAGTCACTTACAGTTGTTTCAAGCCTACAAGATAATCAAATGTACCCATGGCCAATGTTGAAATGAGATTCTGTGTCATTATCAACCGTTCTAAATTGACCAAGCCTTTGAACATTTCTTTATAAATATTGCTTATTTGGTTAAATGACAAGTCAAGTCTTTGCAATGAGGTCATATTGTAAAAGGCATCAGATTCTATAAGAGTTATTTGATTTCTGCTGAGATCTCTGAAATGAAAAGGACATATTTAAGCAGGTTTTGGATGATTGTTTTACTTTATCTGATAATGGTATAAAATGTTACATGTTTAGTTATACATAGACCTCCTTTACCATTTAAGCCATATTTTTAACCAATAAAGTTAATAAAAACCAATGATTGTCTCAGAAAATTATAAGTAAGAATTTGTCCGCACTACTGAACTCTATAATAATTTAAGCGACTAAGTCTTTATACAACCAATGCTTCAGGTAAGACAACATATTAAATAGAAATTTAAAACTTTTGTATGTAAAAGTAAATCCTCGAATAGCAAAGCACACCTAACAACTAACTGTGGTGTTAATGAAATGGCAAATGGATTAAGCCCAGTATTTAATATTTCAAGGTTAATTTGAAAAATATTGGATAATCTATACAAATCTATCTATAACTCATAAACATAATAAACAATGTAAAACCAATATAAAACTAATATGAACCAACATTTTATTGGAGCTGAATTATTACTGAGTCAAAAATTTTAGTACATTGCAGCACTGTAACACAAAATACAAATGCATACAATTTAGTGGTAAAGGGAAGGAAATGAAGAATTTTCTTTGTGGACAAACATTATTAAGAAAAAGGAGCCACAGGCTTCTGAACTTAGAACTTTTTAAATAATAACATGTAATTGGATCTAGCCCAAGACTAATTTTAGAATCCCCTTGTTATTGAATAAATGTTAAGACTTACAGTTTCTGTAAATTGGGCAAATGGAGATCCCTCGACAAAGTTGAGATAGCATTACCAGATAAATTCCTGTAAATTATAAAACATAGCACTTACAAATAACATAAGAATTATAACAATATAAAAGTTTAATTGCATTCAAACATTAACTTAATTATATTCATCGATTTTCTAAACTTAATAAATAGGATATAATAAAAATGTTAATATTATTGTGATAAAATGTTTATAGATACTGTCTAAAATTGTGTTATTTAACTCCATTAAAAAAATTGTTCATGAATTTTTTAAATGTCTCTACTAAATTTTATTTCAGTTATGTTTAATAAATTGAGAAGCAAAATATTACAAAAACAAATATTTTGTTTGTAATTGAAGCACAATCTACCATATTATTATAATAATAGTCACTTACAGGCTGACCACCAATGTCCACAGTTTGCTGAGATCCACCTCCTTGAGCTCGGTAATCTGTGCTGGACTTCCACCGCACTTTAATTTGAGAGGTTCATCTGGCTGAAGTTCCGTCATGGCACCGTCAACCGATTTGTTGCCCTTACAGGTACATAAAGAAGGACAATAAGCCCTCGCACTGACGAAAAATAAGAGCACTACCACAACCAAACACCGCCGCATTTTGTTGGCTTCCCATATAATTGTGTTAAAAACTATGGCACAAAGCCAAAAACCAATAACAATCACATTTTCAAAGCTTCTTAAAATTAAACTTTCTTGAATAGAATGTATGAAGCGGCCCAGTAAACAACGGAATAATAAATTACTTTAAAGACGTAAAACTAAATGAGACTCATATTTGTCTTGGCACAGAATTATTCTTGTTAAAATAAGAACATAAACAAGCAAAATATCGTAGGTATACAAGCATCCATCCGACATTTGTTAAGAAATGAATGACAGAACGAATGATTTATCATTGGAATAATGTATTATCAAAGTCTATACGACATAAACCGTAGCTGTACAAGATTTATAGTTCACAGATATACCTATAAAAATATACCAATGAATACAATGTAAATTGCCTTGACATTATTTTATAACCGACAGATATTTATATGCATATTTGTTATAAAAAACAGAACATTGTTACTTATTGTAAATTAAATTGTCAACATTCATTTGTCTTCGGAAAAAGTATACGTTTTATTACAAAAGTTATCAAATGTTATATATTTTTTTATAAAAAGTAAACTAATTTCTGATTCTGACTGAAATTAGTTTTATACATAATTTTAAATCAATTTATACTAAATTTACATCGTTAACTAAAATGTTGTTTAAAAAATTATAATCTTTGGGCTTGGCTGTATGTTTTCTAATCCTTGCTAATTTCGAGTTAGATGAATGGCACAACACCTAAAAAACGAAGACTATTTGAATTTTAAAAACGTCGAACCGTTGCTTTAATGTTTTTAAAATAACAACTTAATATTAGTTCACGTATAAAAATAATGGATCGAAACAATTCTGACGAGGCGTTTCGACGGGATATACCTTCGTTCATAGAACCTAGACCGCCTTTAATATCGAATCCGTTTATGCGACCTAGACCTCAAAAAGGTACAAATTTATTAGAATTGTTCACAGAAGACTCGGATTGCGATGACCCTGAGTGGGTTCGGGTATATTTAAGACTAAAACCGTGTAACGTTCCTAGCAATTTGTACGAAATAAAGTCCGACAGATGTTTAATAACTTCATTGGATACTGCTACCGTCGGGCACGGGCGAAAAACTCAGCACAATGTCTCCAAAATGTACACATTCTCTCATATATTTGGACCAGACGCAAAACAAAAAGTACGTACTACTACCATTTATATTGTATATTAAACACATTAAAATACTGACTAGTAAAAACTAAAACACTAACTGTCTAATCGAAATTTATTCACTAGAAACGTAAACATTGTACCTCCTGCCAGATAAATATTTTTAGTGCTCTTTAAATAATGACTATTATCTGCACATAATGGTAGTCTTTCTATAAACCAGACATATTCAGACCTTTACCTCATAGTTCAATTTAAAAGTTTAGTTGGTTTAGGTGCACCTATTGCAGATACGTTACTACCATATTCCCAAAACGTTACTCTAAACATTAAATATGCAAATTGTAATAAGTAGCAGTTGCTGAGCTTCTTAATAAATAATATCCCTCCATTGGTAGTTCAATTCAAATCAATATTTTAGTTTTTTATCAACAACAGATAGTATTGAGGAACCTGTATACAAATCCCAAACAAATTTCTCGTTGGGGTCCACCTGGACCACTTTGGAAACTAGGGTATAAAGTTTAGTTTTATTGATAAGAGAACAAAAATATAATTGATGTTTAAAAAAATTGTTGTAGGTCTTTTTATCAATTACTTTAAAGCTTAGTTATAATCTTACCTGATGTTAAATAACAATCATGTAGAATTTGTAGCCGTTTTTTTGTATTTGTAACAATGATATGCAAAGATAAGCCAAGCTACATAACAAATGAAGCATAATTCTTATAATCTGTAATGATTTATTTTTCTAACATGAATAATGTTTTAGGAGTTATTTGAGAGAATTGTTAAGGACAATTTAAAAAAACTTCTGGATGGCCAAAGTTTTACCTTGCTCACCTATGGTGCATCAGGTTCAGGAAAAACATTCACTCTCATGGGCACTGTAGCTGCACCTGGCTTAGTACCACGATCATTAGAGTATGTGTTTAAAATAGTTGATGCTGCACAAAGGCCTTTGTACAAACCAGCTGATAATGGTGTAGAGAAGCTCTCTTATGCCGCCCAAGAGCATGAGCTACAGGTAAGTTAGTCTAGTTCCATTCTTATTATAATAAAACTTGCCCACTAGTGCAATATATTAATTGAGGAAAACCTTGGCTAGTAAATTTTAGCATTTCCTGGCTACTCCATAAAGTACCATCAAGCCTAACTAGTTAAACATAGGGTAAGAAGTTATGAACAGATCTTGAAGATATTGTGTACTTTCAGCGCCACAAATGAGATAAGACTTTTCACTTTTTATATAAAATGCTTATTTTTAACTTAGGTCTCTGTCGAGGTATGTGTAATTTATAATTGTGATCATTGTCTAGTTTGTGAAGCAACTTCGGCTGGTATCAACGTCTTTAAGAGATAAATATCGCCGCATGAGTGTACGACTGCATAATGATCTTACATGTGATTTGGACACATCAAACAGAACCAGATATTATGTATGGGTAAGTAATAAAGTATTATTATACAGAAAGTGGTAGAAAGCACAAATAACACAAAAATCACCCACATTGATCACAATGGATTTTAAAATGATTGTTAAACTTCATGTTGTAATATTTAGAGTGTTGCTGTAGCAAAGTAGCTATTTTTGGTGAAATTATTAAACTCTCTGCGCATATTGTAGTAATACCTGGGAAAATGTTGTATGCTATTTAAATAATTGAATTTTAGGTATCTTTTGTTGAGATTTACAATGAAGCTATTTATGACTTGCTGTCCACATGCGACCGGCGGTCTTCCAAACTGATCATTCGTGAAGACTCAAATGGGAATGTTTATGTAAAGGTACTAATAAATTACATTGCTTACATACTTTCTTTTAATTTCTTTTATCATTATTTTAATACTAATTATTCTACAGTTTATAATTATTTAGTGCACTTCTAACTGTACCTTTTCCCTGTTTTGTAGTAGGTGTCCAAAAGAGATTGCATTCCGTGCAATAAAAACACCCATTTCATATTATTTGTTTCATCTATGTATTTCTTATTTATGTAATTGGTATACATTAAGACTATTACTATTATTGCTTTATATGAGCCACTATTGAACTTCTATAAGATAGGTAAAGTAAAAAGATTAAACTCCACTCTGATTCTTTAGTCTTGTGGTTATTACAAGTTACAGTCGAGTATGATTATTATGTGCATATTACAGGGAGCAACGCAAGTATTTGTGAAAACAGGAGAGGAGGCCTATGACGTCATGGTGGCCGGTAAACAGAACCTGCAGGTGGCCCCTACAGGAGTCAACTTGCACTCATCGCGCTCCCACTGCATCTTCACTATCACAATGCTCACTGAATCAGGTGAGTGTTATTTTATTTGTAGTCCTATTTGTAAATTGTAAAATATTTTTGTAATTGTAGTACCCTTCGGGATGTGGTGACATTGATAGACGTCGCACGATTTTAATGCATGATATATCCCAGTTGGAATTGTGTTGACCTGTCTTGAACTATTATAAAGGTGTGTTTCCCAAGGCGCGTCTCTAGCGGCTGTTGCTTAGCTTCAGTCGCTAAGCGATCGACGCGATCGACTCCCTCCTACGATCTCGTACGGAACCGTTTTGCTAAACGTGATCACCGCCGGGAACGCTGGCGTTGTCTACTATCGCGCAGTCGCCCGCCCTGAGGCAGTCAGACACAGTCCCTTGAGACCCTCCGTACAAAGGTCACCTTTTTCACTCTTGTACAGCAGTTTTATTTAAAAA
>DWHU01001876.1:0-11188 GCA_018247975.1 Parides photinus
CGTTTCACCGTGGGTGGCAAAGCCACGGTTACTAAAGCCCCTCCGCCACGACAAGGCGGGAACCTGTTCGGGGGGTGATTATCATTACCTAGCTTAACTATAAAATATATAGTTATAAGATTATTTTTTTATTAAAAGATTGCTCTTCACAATTTTTGTTGCAATTATATTACTATGATTACGTAAATGAATATGTTATCAATTTAATTAAAAAGGATGAAATTGTTTAGGGAATATCAGATCGATCAATGTAGGCTAGTGAATATTAAGTAACAAAAATACGAATTAAGAATTAATTAATTATTTTTGTGATTTCTATAGCTCCACAAAAACACTCGTACTTTGGTTAAATCAGATAATAAAATCAAGAAACGTACCTAACAGCTGAACCTTTCAACAACAACTGTCGGCCACTGCTACACACAATGCGCTTTAGTTCTAAGTTTTCAGCAGTTGTTAATAGATAGAAGTAGCTACTTACAAATATTTTTTTTTATGAGATACGATAAACATAACGCTTATTATTTAAAATTTCATGCAAAACGGTCAACTACTAGTACGTGGTCAACTACTAATGCCCTTACCTTACATGGTTAGTTATAATATTTAAGCCTCGTTTTGTATGAATGCAATGTGAAAAGATCTTAATTGTTGGAAATCAAAGACTATTTTAACAAATAGTATTTAAATAATGCATTGGTCAATATAATAACCTATACAAATAAGTATATGAACTATTAAATAGCTTATTTATGTCATTTAAGCCAAGTAATTATTAAAACTCATTATCATTATAAAATGTCGTTCAGGTATTAGTTACGCGATATTTAATTCTATTATCACTTAGCAGTGTGAAAATATAATCGAGTTTCGATTTTAACATTACTATTGAATAAGGCAAAGAGAATCGCTGACTTACAAAGCCAGTAAGTAGTCGTTAATGCTGGGCATGAACCTATTATAAACGGACATTCAGGTCATCACCTACTTGAATACGTAAGTCTCGATACGTTTGTATAAATACTTAGAAAAAAAAATTTATACTTGAAAAATTGCAACTCGGGGGAGTGTGGACTAAATAAAAATTAAATAAAAATCTTTTTAAATAAACTTTTCATTTAACGTTTTATGAAAACAAATCTTTATATTAAATCTAAATATTATACAGAAAAAGTCGATCGTTCGTACGATTTAACTACACCCTTGTCTTTTTATATCTCTCAAACGTTTTCTCATCCGTCTCTCATTTCTTCATCTACGTTCATCAATATAATCAGCCAATCCGTTCATAAAACCATCGCAAATACATTTATAAAACTATATTATTACAGTTAAGTATATATTAATTAGTTACATTATTCTTACCTATTCCACCAGTTACAAATACATCGATACCGGCCAATTGTGAAGCAATAATTGTGCCCGCTACAGTTGTAGCTCCGTCGCGATTTTCTGCTATAACGATCGCAAGGTCCCTCCGAGACGCTTTTATTACACCTTTAGCTTTAGCCAAGTAGTGCAACTGCTCTTTTGTTAAACCGACTGTCAGTTTGCCTTTTAATATTGCAACCGTTGCAGGAGTTCCACCCTGGATTTCAAAAGGAAACAAATCACATGTAACTAAAGAAAAGATCAAACAGACTGATTAACGAAATCATGATGCAGATTTAAAATTACAATTTAAAAAAATACATGATAAAGCATAATTATTCTTGTGTCTAAACTTACCTGTTGCCTGATTATATTTTCTACTTCATCGGCTGTTTCTAAATTTTGTGGGTATGGCATTCCATGTGTTATAATCGTTGATTCTAACGCAACAATTGGTTTGTTTTCTAACTTTGCCTGCAGCACCTCTTCCGATAATTTTAGAGATGGTATTGCTTGACTAATGTTAGAATATTTTCTAACGAAAAAGGATGACATGAATTTTTTCGATGTACAAGCTAGACGAAATGCCATGGTATTGCCTGGAACGATTATGAAACATTACATCTTATAGTCACAAAGTAGGTACTTACTCATTGATTTTAAACGTGAGAAGTGTATACTTTCATATTCTGATTTTTAATCGAAATTATCAAAAATATCGTAAATCAGTTTAAAAATATGAGTGTCTAGTGAGGAATCATGATAATAAAATTATTATTATCATAAAAAAATTATTGTGATCTTACAAACAAGTTTTATTTTTTCGTTCGTAAATAATCAGTAGACATAATTATCTCATAACAATGGGGTCCCCAAATACATTGATTTATTGCTGAAATATTTTATAAATAAAATATTTACTCAACAAAAACGATGTTATGATTTCAAAATTCGAGTTTTTTCACACAAACGGAATCTTTTTTATATTTTGTACTACAGACGCCCGTAGAAATATTATTACCGCTATATAGATAAAGGTGAACACATCGTTAAAATGTAACTTTTAAAAAGATAGATTAATAGTACTTTAACAATTGAAAACATTTACTTGTTATAATACAGATTTAATAGTTTGTTGAGAAAGCAATAAAACGGTTTACACAACTCTTAATAAAATAAATTATAGTAATTAATTTGTGAAAACGATATCGTTTAAATAAGTAAAAATAGTTTGTACACCTTAAAAACCTTGCTAGTTATACTAACGCTAACTAGTTAGCGTACAACACAGTTTTTAAACTTTGTTTAAGTGAACGAACAAATATTTTTCATCGAGTTCCGCAAAAACGAGATTAATGTTAATTTACCATACCTTTATATCAATTTGTAGTTCAAATAGCATTCCCATTCGTTATAATGATGACGCACCATCTACTTTTATCGTACTTTTCAATTAAAAAAACCCTTCATATTTACGCAGATTATTTTTCAAAATCTTTTTTGCACAGCCCTGTTTTCTTTTTGCCAAATGTGCTTTCAAATATTTTCATTTTAAAATTTACAATGCTTGGAACTGTTTCATGAAAAGAAGTTAATAAAATGCCCATCCAGCGTTAATTTATTTCAAGTATCAGTAATTTGAATTTTAAATTAAATTAAAATTTTTGCAAAAGTGTTATAAAATTTATTAAGTTTAAAATTCGTTCATGTTTCCTTATCAATTTACATAAGAAGGCTGATATAGCAGCCGTAAATGGAAAGTAAAAAATATAAGTGCAAGTTAGTTTTTCAGTTGGTAGTCATAACGCAAGCAAGTTTGTAAGTTATTAGTAATATGTTCATTTTGCTATATGTCTTATCTATTGCTAAAAGTTATAAATCTCGTTTTTAATTGATCGTGATTAATAAATTTTCTTTTTTAATTTAAAAAATGTGTATGTTTTGTTATAACTCAAATTTAAAAATACTTCTAAGATACTGTAGACATATAACTTCGTCTTGTCATAGGGAGTAAGAGAGGAACTAGAACATGTCATATAAATTAATGAAAATTTTAAGTTTCTTGCCTACGATTTTATTTTATCTCTAGCTATAGAAACAAGAGCTTTTGGGAACGAAATAATATTTGAATTTTTTCATACATAATTTTTTTGGTTTATGTTTTAAATTAAGTATTTAATACCAATTTTAAGTCACTTAAGACATATGCATAAAACAAGGTTTTACACATTATCAAATCTTAAGCTAAGTAGCTAACATTAACACAAATCAAAACAAATCTTCTATAAAAATAAATAAGGCTGCAGCTAATAAACAGCCGCTATTGTAATTTAATACATGTTACGTTGTTTTAATACATGTTAATTAAGCGTAAAATTAAATAATAACATGTTTAGTTTTAACTCGATAATGAATGCTAAAAATAAAAAAATCGATAAAGTTCTCATACGATTATTTCTCAAAAGTAGTTTGTTGTTTTATGATTTTATATATAGTTTGTAATAAGTATAAATAATTTTTTTTTTATTATTTGTGTCTAATTATTTAGAAAAATACAGATACAGTTTAAAAAAAATTATACAAGTTTTATTAGTATCGATTGCTCGATTGAGAATCGATAAACATCGGAGTAAATACAACACATTTTATGTGTTATCTGTGACATTAATTTTTAGTTTATGTTATGCGTCGTAAACCAATGTAAGGTTTTGTTGTTAATTAATATTCTAAGGCATATCTTAAGATTTTTAAATAGGAAATTAAAATTCAGTTTAATCGTATAAAGCCAAGTAGCTATCATTCTTTTGATATTAAATTGAAATCCTAACCTCTGACATTTAGTTTGTTACAAAACGCCAAAAAGTTTTAATTCCTGTAAAAGTTCTGACTGTGTATAAATCGGATATTAAAATAATAAATGCCTTTAGTATGTACTCAAAGTTATGTTAAAAGCTATATGTAAGTTATTTACTTACGTATGTAATATAATAGCACTTCGCGCACTCAACTAAGTTCCACTGTCACTATTGAATTGAGTCATTGCTAGTTTCTCAGCTGTTGAGATACAACAAGTTTAACAACACTTTAACAATACAGTATAAATAAATTGACGGTTTTATATAGATTAATTTTATTCTAGCAATAAGTAAATAGATTAGAAAATAAGAAATAATTTGTTACAGTTGCATTTTGGAATTATTTTTAAGTAAGACCTATATACACAGCCTTTTAGTTATTAATAATTGATTACATTTCTCATTTATGTTTACCCGTTTCTCTTTTCAATCAATATTTATCATTAATAAAAACACGGCGAACGTGCACCGGATACCGTTAATCTGTAATATGAAAAGTATAAATTGTATTATAATAAATTTCGATTAAATCATATATACGTTGATGTAATACTTATTTTTTCGATATTGTTATTAGTTTTACGACGTAAAACGAATTTCTTACACTAGCCCTGACTTCGATGAAATAATAGTCATCAATGGTCTGATAGTGTTTTTGGATTCAGTACTTTACAATAATAAAAATTCATGGAGTTGGTGTGTGATGTACATTACTTAACTAAATAAACAACTTTAAGTTATACATTATGTGCCGGTTCCATGTTCCCTTTCTAATCTTAACATTGATTAACGTACAGCAAAATGTAATCTACACAATCCCATGGGTATGTTAATATTCACGGGATGCGTAAAAGCAGGCGCAAGCTGTGAATTTATAATACGTGGTGAACGCAAGATCTCGTTGAATTATTAAATAATCTAGAAGTGAATGCAAAATGTTGCGAATTGCATTGTAATCCTATTAATATAATTAAGTTTATTACAAGATAATGTTAACATAAAACGTCTTCACATGTAATAAAGTTCGTCCGAAATACTTTAAAACAACACACATAAAACAGCTTTATAATTTAATTCTCTAAATTGTATAAGATATTGTTTATGCGTTTATTAATAGTATTTGTGATATTTAGATTAAATATAAAACAATATAACTTTATCTAAACCATTATTTACTTTAAATGTGATCTAAATGTGACAATATATCAAAATACATAGTAACTTAAAAACGTGATTTAAAAAAATATTGTTTAACATATATAGAACCCGGAAATGTTTACGATTACTTTTCTTCCCGTTACAAATCTGACCCTAATAAGATTATGTAGTCCTTTTTATAATACAATGGAAAGTTTTAATAATTTCATCATAAAATTATTTCAAAGTCAACCTGCGGTTTGTTAACCACTACATTGTCTAGGTTAATTTTAATTATAATGTCAACGTATATTAATACGCTAATTATTTCAAAACTGAATTGTAGAATAAATTATTGCTAACACGCAATACGATTATTATACGCTGTTTGGAAGTTACAGTAAAATTGGTGTTAAAAACTTTAGTAAGAAATTCTCGTGACCCACATTTAGACATACATGTAATAAACCAAGTGTTTATGGCAACGTAACTTTATGGCGTATAAAGAGATTAAGGGACACGCGTGCATTTTCTATTATCTTTTATATCTTTATTCCATACCAAACATTACTATTTAGATGAAAAGATAAATAAATAAAAATAAAGTTTAAACAAGAAAAGAAGTAAATCAAAATAGATATGTGATAAAGAAAAAGTTTTTGAAGAAACTGGCAGTGTCCAAAAGATATCCAGATTCCAACGACATGTGCTTGGTTTACGTGGTGGAAGATGTAGGAACATGGGGCGAGAACAAATGCTTTTTATTCTTTACGCCACATTCGCAGTAATCTCTCGAATTGTTTAGCAAACAAATTTTTTAGCTTTGTTTTAAATAAAAACATTAGTCATTGACCACGATTTCAACTGATGTTGAGTGATGATTTGGTTTGCTATTCCATTCATTCGCTGTTCTTGAGGAGCTTAACGCTTGTGTTTCCAACATGTGGATGGGATTACAACAAAATAGTGAATCGTCGTGCCTATTCTGTGATAAAAACAGGATGGAGAATGTAATTCTAGCGTACATTGTCAAAAATGTATCCTATGAAGAATCGCAAGACTAATGACTCGGCGTGTTTGTTAAAATTTCTAGTCTACTTCCTATCGTGCTTACTGTATGGTTTTATTTTGATTTATTATTACTTATAAGGGATTTACATTTTTTTGCGTTTTTCTTGGTTTTGTAGGCCCCGGCCCTTCTTCTCTCTATTGTTTCCATTCTGTCTTACCGGTATTTTTTTTTCTAATTTCCACATTCTCGTCTTTTATTCTCTTCTCCTTTTTTCCCATTTCCTGCTTTCCTACTTCTGGTCTCTTTTTCATTCTCCATTCCATTTCCTCCTTTCATTCATCCCATAAATTGCTACACAGCATACCGTTTTTAATTTTTGTTTTAAAATTACAACATATACCTATTCTAATTTACAATATTTACTTAAGTATACCTAATATCACAATACAATATTGTTTGTCTCATTGTATTTTACCTATTTGTGGTATTGACTAGTTTCACATTTTTTTAACATTTTGAGTCCTATTTCTTATTTATATTACTAACAGTCGAGTACAAATTATTAGTATCTCACTTGCTGAGCAGAATAAATTTGATATCGGTAGTCCGCAAAATGGAAAAGTTAAATTCGACAAATTTGGTTAACAATGTAGATGAGAATAGTAATTTAAATTAATTATTCGGTCTACCCCGACTTTAATTTTTAAATAATTTGTTAAAATTTATTTTAAGCGAACTCCTTGTTGCAAGTACTTAGTCGCTTTTGATATTGTTATCAAAATCATCACTTTTTCAGTGTTCTACTCTATGTGATATCTATTTACTAAATAATATCATGTGTTGGATGTGGAGTAAAGTAATAAATTTTTGTCTAAAAAGGAAATGTTTAAAATAAAAAGTTGTATTCAAATGGCTCTTATTCCCGTTTAATCGAATTCTATGGCATTCTAACAAGTGGAACTATTTAGCAATAAAGTGCTCATACAAGGCAATTAATTAATAAATGCAGCCAGGCAGGGATTTGTATGAGTATGTACATACGGTACTTGGAACTTATTAATATTATATAATCATCGCAAATTTATTAGAATTAAACTGTTTTATGTTGAAATTTAGATGTACCAATTACCTATTTATTATAACAAAACAAAAGGATATTTGTAACATAATTTTAGAAGGTTATTTCTTGACTTTACCCATAACCGAAAATATGAAAACGTTCAATATGTAGAGATGATTTTTCATTTCCGAAAATACTAGTTTTCTGTGTAATAAACTAATATACAAAATGATATTATCTCCGCTTTAACTATTAGATCAATACAAATTGGGCCATGCGATCCATCGCCATGTCGCAAGGAAAGCATTGGAACAATTTGTTGGAATAGATAGCAATTGCTGGCATTTTGCCTAAAATCTCTCTCTAGCTAAAGTGTTGGGGAATAAATCTGTTCCGTAAACAATTAACAAATTACAAACGCTGATTTATCCGAAGCGAAAAGGGGATTTCGTGGTGCAATCTTTATTAACTATTTTGAATGAGAGGGCCTCTCATACTCTCACTGCCTAGGTTACTGCGGAAGGTTACTTTTTTACAGCGAAGATGTGGTGTGCAAATATTATTATTGCGTTTTGTATTACCATAAATTAGCTTCATTTCTAGGAATTGTCACATATCATAAATTTCAAGTCGGTGTAATTATTTCGACATTGTTATGGATATGATGTTACTTTTCATCAGGTGGTAAAAAATTGTGATTACTTAAGTTATGATTAAAGTTCATAATTAGAGAAATGTTTTTTATATGTGAAATGCCTTTTATTCAAGAGATCCGTTTTAACCAAAAAATCTAATCGTGGCGAATTTATTAGTAAAATATTGTTAAATTCTCGTTAGAAGAAAGTTCAATATTAAAATTAATAGTGTAATGCTTTTGGTCTGCAACTTGCAAAGGGCGTACTGTCATCAGGCCACGTTTTAACACTTTCCGCGCTTTGTGTTTCCATTTCAGACAATGCCTTTTCGCGACGCGCTACAAAATAACACAAGCACTTAGAAATGTTTGAACTTTGTCTGTATTTCGGAATATTTTTTATTATAATACGTTTACAAAATGTGTATTTCATTTTTAATTTGACGTAATTTACACTAAATTAATATTACATTTTAATTATCATCACACACATAACTACCAAGCCATTTGCTCCAGTTTAAATTTTTATTTCTATAACAAACTATCATCTATTTTAGAAACGTCAAAATACAATATGAAAACTTTTATGCCAAACTTCAATTCTGATTACGTTTTTAATACGTAATAGCTTAATCTTTGTACAAATGATTACATTTATGTTATAAAAGAACTTGCGTCATAGTTTTGTATTTAGTTTAAAGTTCACAGTAATACTGTTGCTTGAACTTTCTATCACAAAGTAAAAATAACTTCAGTCTATTTCAAAATTGTGTCCTATGATTGCTTTTTATAGTAGCAAATAAATTTCTCGTGAACCATCTGCATAAAGCAAACAATCTTGAACTTTCAAGAACCTTTGATGTCTCGATTGTTATGCTAAATTCCCTACAAAGTTTAACCTTTCAATTAAAACTAGCTTAGTTTGCAATATGTACTGTAGTGTCCAATAACGAGAAATATTTCTGTTTAGTTTCATTACGTTGAAACAAAACTTTCATAAATTAAATTTATTATTGATTCTTAGAATGTTTTAAGTTGGACATTAAACGGTTTTCTTTTAACTTTCTTCTGTATGTTTTGTTTTGAAAGAACGAAACCAGAAAACTTTAATTACCGTCATCACCATTATGTCTCGTTCCTTTTTCGGAATGAGGTTTACTCAAATTAAGTGAACAGAGCTGAATGAAATCTCCAGTGGGGCTATTGTTCATCTCGTATCATTGAAGCTGAGTGACGAATTTTCGCGAAATGTATTCACTAGAGACACATACTGGTAAAAATGTAGTCTGGCGGTAATTATTATTTAAACCCTACTTCAAATGTAATTCTCTGGTTTTAAATTTTGTATTTACGAAAAATACTTAAAATATTGATAAAAAGTAATGAGGAAGTGAAACGTTTTGTACCTTAATGTTTTATCATACAATATAATTTTTAATAATAGGTATTTTATAGCAACTTTTATTTTTTGTTTACAGTAAAATCTTTTAATACGGTATACAAAATATGGCGGCCTTCGTGTCTGTTGGCAATCTCTACCAGCTAACCTTTGTTGAGATAAAATATTGCACGAAATTTTAATTAAATCGATTGTGTTACTCATATATATCCATACTCATTTAGAATTATTATGCACATACTAAAAAGTAAAGTCTACTTTCATGTCTGTTTTTATGTCTAAACTTCTATTATTCCTTGGTTTCTACATTGAAATGTTGAAATGAGTGCGATTTGTGCGAGCAATGGTGAATGAGGTATGAAATTATAATGATTTCCGTACGCCGGCCGGAGACGAGCGGAATTTTGTAATATCTCAAATGCCCGATTTAAGTTCATACAGTAGTATAATGAAAATATTTACCTTGAAATGGACTTTATTATCGAGGAAAATGATAAGTACTTGCAATGATATGTTTATCAACATTAATCTTACAAGCATTACATATAGTTGCTCTTTAAATTTGTAACTAATTAAACTTGTTCTTCCTTTTCTTTACTAATATTAATAGATTCTAAACATTTAAATAAATGTTCATGTATTCATTCCTGAGAAAGATTCATCATGTTTGTATATAGAAAAACATTGTAACAATTTGTTGGAATCGTTAGCAATGCCTGGCTGCTTGCCAGAAATATCTAACTAGTGTTCTAAAATGCTCTTTAAAGAATTCTTCAGTTATTTACATTTACAAATATTTCTTTGTGATATGTTCTGTTGTTCAAAAGTGGTAAACCATATATTATCGAAACTAATTAATCATTCATTTCAGAATCGTTATAGAAACACATTAACACTATTCCAATATATAACGGTGCTAGGCTATAATCGTTCTGAGCTAAATAAAACTTCCGACTAACAAACATTTTAAGTGGTGTGTTCTATTAAACTTAATTTTTATTAATAACTGTTTAAAGCGAACACGAGTTTCACGATTCTAGTTACAGAAGTTTTAAAATGCAAATATTTTATTACAACTATTACCGCTTTCAAGTAATATAACAATGTAATCGTACATGCATTACTGAGTTCTGGTTAAAATTAAGATAATGAGTCTATTAGAACTAAGAAGATACGTCTAATGTACCACGAATAATTATCAGTGGTATGTGAATATTGTATCTGGGCTACATTATGTTTATTATAAAGTATATTATTAAATATTCTACACCCGATTCGGCAGATTACTACAGACGTTTTAGATTTCGTCCATTATCGTCATATTAGCTTCCTGATATAAAGACGAAAAACTCAATGAACACCGATATTCATAACAAAATCTTTTGTTACTTCACTAGATAAGTGCGAATTCTGTTCTCACAAAACTCAGATTATCTTCACTGAAACAAGCATGAAGTTAAACAAAGTGAATTTCCTTGTCAAGGAATATTAAATGCACTACGTATATGGGGTATATTTTAACCTCGCTCTCTTCCACATACTAGTTTTCACGAAAGACGGTTGAGTAAACCTAAAACTTTCTCATTAAATAGAGGTTTGTATAATGACAGATTTCTACGAAGCTTTTACGCCTTCAATTATAGAGCTTACCGAAAATCATAACTGTCTCAGGGTTGGTTAGTTTCGTGTATTTGTGTTTGTGCTCGTAATAGTCTGTGGC
>DWHU01001877.1:0-11186 GCA_018247975.1 Parides photinus
CACTTGCTGAGTAATGCTTCTTAACTTGTTTTTTTAGTTGTTATAAATCTAGTTTTAAGTAATATATATTTACACAAATTTTCAGATGAGGGATGGGTCTGCGTCAGTTCTTGCCTGTCTCACCTTCTGATTGCCAGCTCTCGTTGTCGGTTGTATGCGGTGCACCGACGGCTGCCAACCGTGGTCCTGGCTGCATTGCAGGCGGTGCGCGACCAGCTCTCGCTGCACGGGAAGCCCGCTGATGTCATCAGGAACGCCAATCACGTATGTCTGAAAGATATTTAACAATTAATTCCTGCCACTGGGTGTGCTGCTACTTCAATTCCTTTTATGTCTGCTGTTTAAAGGTTTGTCGAAAATTTCCCGTCTCTGTAGTCGGATACAGAATAAGTAGGCACAACCGCAGCGACTATTTTCGCCGATAAACGATAGTATTACCGAGTTTCGTTTTAAAGAGTATTGTAGCTGGAAAAATTATTGTGGTAATGAAAGTAATAATCTCAAAGCAGGAAGCACATTGTGATATAGAATTTGCTCTAACTGGTATCACATTGTGTGTCAAATAAAAGAAATTCAAAGAATTTTTTGTTAAAAAGATATCTAATAAAATTATGTATACATGCATTATTTGTTCTAGGAGCCAGTTTTACTTACTTTGTATTGGTTGCTTACAATAATGAACTCTTCAATGTTGGAGTGTCAGCCAGCTAAGGATACCTATGGTGATAACGCAGCGGCAAGTCTGAATAAGCTCTGGCCATGGTGCATGATGACCGAACAGTTGAGGAATGCAATTATGCATTTGTTGGTTACATTCACTAATGATTGTCCCAAAGGTAACATTGTTGACTGTTTATGTAAATGCATTCTCATTTCATAACATTTTTATTTTTATCATTATTATAGTACCAAATCGTTATAATATTTTTACTTTTTCAAAGCGTGGGCTTGTATGTGTGCATGCGTTGGCGGGCGTAATCTCATAAACGAACTGTGTACATTGGTGGGGCGGAGTGGTGGACCACTGCTACTAGCCCTGAGAATATTGCGACAATGCGCACCGCATCACCACTGCCGGGCAATACTACTGAAGGTATAGCGAAAAACTTGTTTTATATAATAATCATTATATTGGCATCTTCGGTAACGTCGAAACTTTGCGTTAATGGTTTCCATAGTGAAAAAGCTTAGCTCATGGTTCTATTTCTGCTACGACCTTCAAATCGTAAATCTGCCGCAGTAATAGCAACTAAGTACTATGTACTTACTGCCAACATATGAGAGCTAGAGTCTCATAGACATGCATTCTTACCCACGTTCTTATTGTCATTGAACTTAAAGATAAAAATCTTTTTAAAGATAAAAAATTAAGTAATAATGATTTTATTCGTACAGATAAATAAACAATGTTAAAAAAGAAATGGTATCAATTAACCACACTGCTCGTTATTGTTGTTTTGATTATATTGGTGGAATACGATATTGGCGGTGTTTATTTATTATTCTGAAATCTTCGGTCTTTATTTAGCATTGTATATTCGATAGTGATTATTAATAATCCGTTGAGCTTATTTTCCGAGTAATTTGAATGTCATGCAAAATGATATTCAGTTATCCATTAATTCTGTATTGTATGATTATTTTGTCAGAGCGAGGTGTTGTCGTGCATGGGCAAAACGTGTGGGCGCGGGAGGTCGTGCGGCGAGCAGTCGGCTGCATGGGTGCAGCTGTGTACGGCACTGGCTCGATACTCGGACGGAGGCGCCGCCTTGCTGTCGCTGCCGGCGCTTCGCCCGCCGCATGCGCGTTTGCTGCCTGCGCTTGCGCATACAGCGCACCACCACCGCGCCGCATTCCTGCACGCCCGTAAGTACCATAAACTGCTATGATTTTACTACTTAATTTAGAATAACGATATTTATAATTACTTCTGTTTTAATTATCATCAGCGGACCTGTTGGAGCTCTTTTCCGCTGCTTTGTTAACTGGTAACACTTCGGAGGTGGCACTCGCTGCGCGTGCTGTTTGGGCCCTGGCCGCTAACAACCATAGAGTATGTTTAATTACAATAATTTTGTTAATAATTTTTTGATATTATTAAAAAAGAGGATTTGTAATTAATTACATAATTTTATTCAATAAAGTTTAATATATTTTTTATATCCGTAATTGTTATTCATTTCGTTACGTAAGCCTTTACTCATTACTGAATGCTGGACGAAAATAGACTGACATGATGATGATACCGAAAATTTTGTCTAATAAGTTTTTAGTAATTAATATGTGATGCCCTGACCGCCGACTGGATATCTTAAGAAAAGAAAGATTTGATATATTCTGTTGTGTTTTAATATAAATACAATTCAATCTATTAACTGTGTCAAAATTTTAATGCTGAATGTTTACTTTCATAACTTTTGTGCTAATTTTATAACTTTTTCAGGCAAAGCAAGTGTTGCGTAACACTGGTGTGACGGCGGCGGTACAGTCAGCGCTACAGCGCTATCTCAGTGCTAATTGTGAAGAGACGCAACAAGCGCTGCAGCTGCTTACGTACACCAACAACGTTCTGCAGGCCACATGACGTATTGTACCAAGCGTCACGGTGCATGTCATCCAGTTTGTGTCAATTTTGAGGGTGTTAGAACTCAATGTATAAATTCGTTTTAGACATGTTCACGAATACTTAAAATTAAATCAGGTCATTTATGAACATTGAATTTTGTGCTTATATATAAAAGAAAACATGTTTGACCCTGTGCACGGCTCTGATTCGATGTAGTCGTCTATAATATATTAGTATTGATGATTTGTGTTTTTATGTTTTTCTTATTGTTTTAATTTAAATAATGTTTAAATTCAATAATTCGTTTTCTTTTGCTATTTTTACAATATTGATTACATTTTATTCGTTTATAATCTAAGTCTCTTTTTATAAATGAATTATGCATAATAAATTGATATAAAAAAACCAAATATTTATTTTAATTATTTCTTTTTATATTAAATTAACTACAATTAAAACGTTTTTTTTTATTTTAGTAACACTGATGGTTTTCGTGGTAAGAATTAAACATTATATATGGTAATGTTTTTTTTTTTGTAATTGAGTACCAGACCATAAAATATTAAAAAAATAAATAATTGAGTGGGAAGTTGAATTTCGTAAGAAAAAATATGTTGGCGCCATAACAAGCTTAGTTTACAAAAATAAATATAGATAATAAATGTATAGTTTTACCAGCGTTGGTTTTTTAAACCTTGTCGCTATAATGAATTGTTAATTTTCTCTCAATGTTCTAGCCACAGTTAACCATTATAATCTTTCGTCATATACCAATTATAAGAAGTTTGTTATTTTGGTTCATAGTTTACCGTATTATTTCATTATACACAAATATTATTCAATCCAATTTGAAAAGTCGTTAAAATTACTTTTCTAACAATCGTAACTATTAACTAAGTAACTATTTTTTAATTACATTTAAAAAAAAAAATATTTAAAATTTTATTTAATTATTTAAGTGCCTTAATGCAGTTTACATTTAAGAAACACATTTTAAAGACTTAATAGGTAGAAATAACGCTACAAACCACGCTTCTATAATTGACGTCAATAAATGAAACAGTAAAACAAAGTACTTTGAACTAACTCTTATTGAAAAATTATTATTTTTTAATATCCAGTCACATTACACAAGTAATTTACGAGAAAGCCTAATTAATTACAACCATATAATATATAAGTAATATTTTCAGTACTCATGATGGTAAATTTTTTAAGAAATTTTTGTCGTTGTCCAAAACCGCAACTTACAATTAGAGAATATTTATCACATCCATTATGAAACCCATTTAACTCCTATTACATACAAACACTAACTCTATTATGTATTCAAGATGGTTGGTAACTCCATCCACGCTAACGTCAATTGTTTATTTATTGTAAAATAATGTAGGTATAGTATAAAATAATCACAACAAACGCAGTGTGTGGCGGGTGGCCAGAGCTGTAACCGCCTGCGCCGACACGTCTCGCTTATCGTATTTTTGCAAGCACGGATTCGATAAGGTCCGGTTTCGATAGAGTACGGTACGGATTCGACTACAGGGAAGTTTGCGTTAGTCATTATCGCCGTAAAGAGCGATAATCCGCATCGGTGCGTGCGCCGGGCGTCGTGTCAGTGTGCTCGCGTGTCGCAGTGCGCCTGCGCATACGTCTCATCTTCGCAAAGCCCTCGGCTGTAAGGAACAATGGAAGGACGGGTTGGCGGCGGCCCGTAGCCGGCCACATGAGCCGCCGGAGGATCGCTTCCGAAAGGAAACTTTACGCCGGAGGACAGCGTCGCGGGTGCAATCCACAAATATGTCACCGCCGCGTTTCAACTTTCCGCCGGAAAGTTACTCCGCCATTTATAGCGGCGATGTGACTAGTGCGAATGTGAGTACTTATTGGTGAGAGGCGAAGTTATCGCATCGCGGTCTGCGTGTGCGCGGCGACAAGGTCGCGGCGTGTCCATTGGTGCATTCAACTTCAACATACAAGCAATGATTATCATTAAGTTCATCAATTTTTAATCGTAGCTGATAATTTGACATATCTACATGTATTTATATCTACAAAATCAAAAATACGTCGGCATATTTATCGGGTGATACGTAAACATTTAAATAAGTGACTAAAGCTTTACTTTTTATTACCTTTAATTATTATTACCGTATTTAATTTCTCAAGTGGTTTTCTGTGATAGAGGTTATATTTTTATCCACTTTATATATTTATGCACATATTACATTTCATAATTTACCAAGCATTTTATAATTGTGTAAAGTAAAGAATACGCTTAGTATAAAAAACGATCAGTTAGCGATAGCAAATTTCTTGAATCTTGTTTAAGAAATTCGCAAAATAAGCTGCTTATATGTTCATAACCTAGGCATGAGTTGTTTGCATAATAACTAGTTTTGAAAAAGCTTTACTTAACTGACAATAAACTATAAACACGTTTTAACCGAAAACGCTCCCATAAATATCCCGCACACCATATTCTTCACCGAAGTGTTATGTGAGAAAAGTATATATATATAGCGATGTGCCGAAGCGAACTTTGGTTAAATATTTAAAAGCTAATACTAAAGTTATTTTTAATTCTAAAGCATGACATGTATTCTTTGAAATGGTTTACCTTGAAATAATCAAACGATTTTGTAAATCACAAGTCGTAAAGCAAAGGAAATTCATAAATGCTCGCTGTATCAAACCGTATGCAAAATATCAAAGCCAGTCCTGTAATCCTGAGCTATCAGAAATAATACGATCCATATGTATTTCAAAAATCTGCCTTTGCCCAGAAACAGTATGTTTTAAAAATGTTATTCTCGACAACGTAAAGGTCTTTTTAATTACACATTTTTATTAGCAATGTGATGAATGAATTGGCATCCAGTAATCATTTTTTTTATTTGAGTATTGTTATTACCTATGTATATATTTTATTTTTTATGTCTTACATTCAAAAGACGAGGGTTTTGCTTATCAGTAACTGACTTTTGCACATTATTTTCTGTTGAGCTTATGTCTTTATAGTATTATATAGTATGTGCACGTTACTTTAAGATAGGTATCTTAAGTCTCTTTAGACTTTTTTATTCATGATAGCATATACTTTGGATATTAATTTATTTATAACAAATAAAATGGCATTTTTTTTAAAGTAAATTACAAGGTCTATTTAACATGTCAATAAAGATGGTCCTGCTCATTTATGTGTTTGATCGATGGTTATGTTGATTACATTTGTTGATAATAGCATGATTGATGTGTTAGAATTTTTTTGCCGCGTTCAGTTTCGATAGGTGGCGTACATTTCAAAGCTTTTACACAATTTTTTTTATTTAATAAAGCGGCGAGACAAGCCCGTAATAATGTGGCTCTAGTAAGTATGGTATATACAGCACTACACTGCGCTCGTCGCCTTGATACATAAGACGTAAGGTCTCATTACCCTAGTAATTTCATCAGCTACTATGCCCTTCAAACCGGAACACCGTAATGTTAGTACACTACTGTTTGTCGGTTGAAATATGAGCTGCGGTGGTACCTACTTAGATGGTCTTTGGCACCTACACAATAACATCTCTGCATGTCCCAAGGTAGACTGAAAGATAATGCCAAAGGCTAGTGCAGTTTTTCACTATGTGTAAAAGTTAAATGAATAGATAAACAAACAAAACTAATACAGCAAATAAAATAACCAAAAAGTACGATATTCTGTAATATATTATATGTATTTATATAAATAGCATTAGCTATAAGGTGCTTTTCTTCTTAATCCCGATAATAATAAAAAAAATATTGTTCCGCAATTTGACGAACCTTATTTATTATGTAATTTCACTATTAAGAGATTTTCGTTCTTGTCCGTTTCTGAATTTTAATTTAATTTTATATAATGATATTAATTATTGTACACTACATACATATTTAAAAAGCATTTGTTATTGTTTGTGTATAAACTTACGAAAAAGGCTTTAAACATATCTACATATTTCACATTATACAGAAAAGTAACGTTATGTGATATTATTCTTTATTCTTTCAAAGATTTTAAATTCGGTTTCGGTGTAAGGAGAAGTAAAAGATCTTTATGGTTACCAGGTAGTGAACACTGCGGTGAAGCACGAGTCATATCAAGTAAACAATGGTTGTGGCGTACCAGCATCTGATCCACCATCACCATCACCTCGGCCGTCGCTATTCGGTTGTTTTCATTGCGCGGTAAGTAAATCACAAATTTACAAGGAAACCGTAATTATATACATTCTTCCTCTTCATAACTCCAACCATCGGTATAAAGTAAGAAATCAACTTATGATAGAAAATACACTTAAAATCTTAATACAAAATAAATCATATAAAGTTTTTATTGAATTATTAAACAGCTGCTACGTTTCTTCTCGACATTTTCAGTACAAGAACTGAATTCAAAATAAATATGAGATACAGTAGAGGTAATAAGAAAACATTGAGGATGATAGAAATCTTACATTTATAAGGCTATCAGTTTGTAATTTGAAGTATTGTATTTATATTATATTGTAATGAAGTATACACGTTGCTGACGACCGTCTTGGTTGGTACCACTACAGGTCCTATTTCTACCACCAAACTGTAGGGTATAAACATTAATATGCTCCGGTTTGAAGGGCATTGTTGTTAGTGATGTTACCGGTGTAACGACTGGGACTTAACACTTTATATTTCAAGGCAACGAGCAAAATGTGGTAGTGGTGGTAGTATATATAAATGTAATTAGTAGAACAATATAATTGTTGAAAAATTATTACAATGTGGCACTAGTTAGGAAATATTATTTTAAACAAAAAATTATGTTGAACAGTTGCATTACTTATAAAAATCCAGATATTTTTTGAAGTTTTGCCTGATATCACTGTGTCCGTACTGGCTTGTTAAAGCTAATGTTATTATAATTTCAACTAATCGCTGTCCCATTCACGAACTTCCCAATCCATTTCCAAGTTAATTCGATGTTATCTACATGTAAAGATTCCTAGCGGTCTTCACTAAGTAACAAATAATAAAAAGTTTGTGAAAAAACTAAACGTTTAATTATTTTTAAAAACTTATAATTACCATCGATAAAAAGACACAAACAAAAACATAAAAATTTCCGGACTAACTTGTACAATGTTCTGTATAACACGTTTGTGTTTTGAATTAGATTTTTTTGTATGAAGGCTTTTTTAGTCCATAGATTTTTTTAACAAATATGCATTTAAACAAAATATTGAAGATTACTCAATAATTTTAGAAATACCTATAAAAACAGAAAAAGGTCCAAGAAAAGCAAATGGACGTTGTTTACTAAAGGGTATGTAAATTCTTAATGTTCATTTCACGAGTTGTTCTTTTGTTGCAGTATCGAAACGGCTTTAATGTGCTCCGGAAAGAAAAACATGTTGTGAAGACTAAGGTGAGCTAATTAAATTTCATTTGGTCTAAGAATAGAAGATACTTGGCGATTGTTTTAAATCGTCGTGTACATTCACCTTAACTTTATTACTAGATCTTAACTATAAGAAGTATTACTTGACAAGAGAAATAAATACAGGCATGAAATATATATATGACTAAAAATCCATTTTTCATGGAGTGATTCTTAAGAAATAAGTAGACGACGGAAATAGCGAAATGAATGGCTCAATTTGTTAACTAACTCTTATAAGACGTTTAAAGTGTTGATTGATTCAGTCAAAGTTGATGAGAATGCTGTTTCATACGAAAGCAGGTTATTTAATTCTTCTGAATTATTCTCTGTATTTCATAATCTACCAAAACTGTGAATTGATCGTTGAATAAACGAGATAAAATATTAGTAGGTATAATAAGTATTTGTGTAATTTTTTAAATCTATTATTCTCAAAAAATTACAAATATTCAAAATTATAGGCATTTCGCCCAAATGACGAACAGATTGGTGCCACAACAAACATAACACACTCAAAAAAATCACACACAGGTACACAACACCATCTGTCACACACTACGTATTTTTATCAATAAATGCGTCTATAATACTAATACACTCCTTAAACATTCGTTCAAACCTAAAATACGCCTGCGCAGGAAATAAGATTACATGTCTTATAACTTTTCTATAATGTGATAAAAGTAAGTACAAACAAAAATTTATTATATTTTGTACTTGTTTAATATCGTAATGTGTGGAGGATCAAGGCAAATCGTACAATACGTACGTGTTATAAATAGGCATTGAGTGCCCTTCAAAACTTTCGTAAACAGGATTGAGTGTTTGGCCTTGTAATGCTTATCGAAAACAGATTATAGAGAAGAATACTAAATGACTACAACCTTTGAAAATATTATTCAGTTTTAATTTTATTACAGCAGTTTATGTACTTTTGAGGTTCCATCTATTTTACTTTTAGCCTTTTTGCCACTTAACATTAAGAAGATAATTGATTGTTTTCTTTTATGCAAAAATACATTAAAATGCTATTAATATAAAACGTTGATTACAAAAGTTATTTATTAAAACATACACTAATTTATACCATTGCAGATCATGATAACAAGCCGCCTTTAATTTTAAATAAACCTCTTTAAAATTGTAAATTTTAACATCGACTTCAATAATACGAATGGAATGTTTTGCTTTGAAAAGTATTAATTGACTGTTTGAAATTTTAACTATGACAGGGTCTTAAAATAGTTCTTTTGGTAAAAGAATAACAGTTTTTACTACGAATACAAACTCATGTTAGTCAGTTTGTAGTTTTGTTGCTCATTGTGCAAACTATGCTAATGTTCATACCTTATCCTTAAAGCATTGTTGAAAAAACAATTTTCAATCTAAAATCTGCGGTGTGTGTATGTTTAAAAATAGCCTAGACACAAACATTGTTTATTTTTTATTACAATCCTTTCGTTATAACTGCCAATGAAATGCGTACTGTAAATCTTCGTGATTTAAATACCAATTCGTTTTGAGCTTTTTATAAATGAATTTTTTGTGTGTTTTTTTCTATTTATAAAGTAATTATAATCTATGTATTTATTTATCTAAATAAAATATACAATTGCTGCAGGAACAGGACAAAGTAGGCAATGAACTTAGTCGGTCCTTAACGAAGAATGGCTTCTTCTATACAAGCTATGTGTATTAAGATTCTGCATAAGATAATAGAACTTATTGTTTCGTAATAATAAAGTAATTTTACAAATATTTTATATAACTTAAAATATAACAAAGTTCGTCCATAAAAAAGGCATACAGTATTTATGCCGGTTAATATATTTTCCTGTATCAATATGTAATCGAGTTATGGGTCAATAAAATAAAATGAATTAATTTCTGATTCTTACAGAACGCAGAGTTTGTTCACACGAATTTTGTAAGAATATATGTAGTAAGATCTGATTATATTTTCCAATGTCACCAAATGAGTTTTTTTGGCCGGAACAGTCCGGAACCTTTCGTGCTTACGTAAGGCTCTCGTCGTGGACGGTGACTGACCGGGATCGACCGGTGATTTACCATCACGTTTCCTCTTACTTTGCTCCGACATCCTCTTTTCGTCTACTCAAATTTTCGTTTTGCACGTGACCGCATAATTTCGGTTTAAATTATACACACTTACTTGTTTTCATTAGGCTCAGTCGAATTGGTAATATATTTATTTTATCTACACATATAATGAATATCGTTAGCATTTTGTTATAGCTGCGAATAACTTGTACATTTCAATTAATGCTCTAGTTAACATTTTGTATTACTTTTACAAAAAAATAACGAACGGTTTATTTAAGTGAAAGATATAAATAACTTCAGCGTTATAACTTGAACTATAATATATCAAGGAGCAAATAAAAAGAGTGACAGAAGGAAAATTTCTATATTTGTTCTCTGTTGTAACTAAAAAGGTGCTGACATTGAACTAACAAAATGGCACTTAACTTTTATATACTGGTATGTGTAATCGTAAATAATTAAACAAGTAACCGTTTATTACTAACTAAAGTAACCGTTTATTAATAACACAGTAAAAAATATATTGAATATACTGATAAGTGTTGGAATAGTTGAATAATTTCATACATTCATGCGTTTTAAACACGTAAATGAAATGCTCATAATTAATTACATAAATTTCGTTTTGGTTTGGCGAAACATATTAAAGTGATGGTATTTAATGTATTTTCTTATTAAGACAAGTCGGCATAGACAGGCAGAGATTATTTGAATACTTTTCTTGCTTTCTTTTGCATCTATTGAGACGGCTCTGAGCACGTGAGTGGAATACGTATGTAGCAATTCACAGGGTCTAGTTTTAACAAAACATGTGATTAGATTAAGAGAACTTAAGAAAAAATTAAAACCTAAACTATCATCTTATTTGAATAATTACTATGTTTTTAAATGTAATAATTTAAAATGCCTATGTTTAGTAATAGCGTAGTTTGCAGTTACTATGTTTATTATGGATTTAGTGAGTAAAATTTTAAATTCTTATGAATTTATTTATTATTTATTTAAAACTTTATTGCACACAACTAAACAAAACATTATAAAAAAAACAAGATTAAAAAGAGGCAAAAGGCGGACATAATGCCACAAGGCATTCTCTTCCAGTCAACCTTTTGA
>DWHU01001878.1:0-11183 GCA_018247975.1 Parides photinus
GTAAAATGTCACTTAA
Organism: Parides photinus; assembly: GCA_018247975.1. Lineage (NCBI taxonomy): Eukaryota > Metazoa > Arthropoda > Insecta > Lepidoptera > Papilionidae > Parides > Parides photinus. Next base: position 17 of record DWHU01001878.1, read on the forward strand.
AAACAAAGTGACACTTTACAAATCAGTCGTCAGACCAGTGCTCACATACGCAAGCCCGTGCATCGCGCATGCGAGTCCTGCGACGATACATAGACTTCAGGTCATCCAGAATCCTGAACCTGTCATGCGTCGTGCTACGGGAGCACCCTGGTACGTACGCAACGAGGACCTACATATAGACCTTAACCTTCCCACGATAGCCCAGTTAATCAAACGGGCTACCACAAAATTCTTTGACTCTGCCGTTTCGCATCCGAATAAGCTAGTAATTAACGCCGCGTCATACAAACCCATTAAAAAGGGTACATTTAAGCGCGTCGTCCTGAGGCCGAGAAATGATCTCGAGCTTCCGGACGACGCGACGACAGTTAGGCAGGTTCGCATTAGGGAACTTAGCGCGATAACGATAACGCCATTCGAAGTGGTAGAAGATGTCATTTAGAAGCTACCGGTCAAGACGAGGTTCGGCCCTCTCGGGCGCCCTTGACACGGAATACTAAACGCGCAATGAGTGACAGTCCAAGCCGAGGTCCCCTCTCGGGGACTCCTGAACCTAGTCACTCCACGGAGCGACCGTCGAAGGGTCAAAGAAGCTCGACAGCGCACCCGTCCGGTTGTTAAACCAAAGTAGCAGCCCGAGCCGAGGTACCCGTGGGAGCCCTCGAGCTTAGTCACTGGTAAGAGGCTTAGGCTAGCACCTTCCGTGCTCTGCCCTCTCAAGTCCGGTATTTCTCTTAATCTTCTTTTTAGGAGAACGAGTGGATATCAATATCCAAGAAAAAAGACGATTAGTTACAAGACTTTCTTTTATCATCATTACTAACTTAGTCTTTCAGCACTACAATAACAAGGACTATTAAAATACGATCTGTCTAAACAACCATCTAAAAGTCAGTCAACCAATTCCTTAATCGTATCGACCAGAAATAGTTTAATCCTTTCATGGCGCTCGCGAGGCTTGCTGACTTATCTATTTTGGGTTCAATGATTAAATAAAAACAAAAATGTCATTAACTTTTCTTTTAATATGACTTATGTATTCGAAAAACTTATAGAATTATTATATAAAAATAATCACTTAAACATAGAATATATTGATCAATGATCATCATCAGTATCACACAAAGAAGAAGCCACTGCTCAGCTTAGGTCAAAAATAAACATACTAGTCACTTTCAGGGTACAAAAGGACATTACTTTTAATAAGATGATCATAAACTACATCGCCTGACTTATTTTTCAACTCTACTGAAAGAACTCCATTGATGTCATCAATAACTTGAACACAAAAAGGTCCTTTATCTAAAAAGGTATCTTTAAATTCATTTGTGACTGTTTTAATATCTATATCAGGATTCACCCCTACACCATGTAGTTTTGCTTGAATTGTTAAAGGAGGCATTTTTGTAAATTCTTCATCAATTTCCTTCACATCAGCTAAAGAAATTATTTCAATATTGCCATAGTCAACGTATCTGACTTTTATACGATATGTAACCTCACTGTATTCAAGAATGCAGGCTCTATACCACTTCCCATCTTCACTGAAAATAGCTACGCAGGCTTTGCTTTCAAATATACCATTTAAAGCTGTCATATTCTTTGCGGCCTCTTGAAGCTTTTCAAACATTATCTCATATTGTTCTGCGATTTCTTCATTATGCACAATATTCAGTTCTAACAAGTTAAAATCATTTATAACAGTAATATTACAAATGAAATGTAAATCATAAATATTTTTAAATGTCAAATATTTCTCTTCCATCGCTTGTTTTTCTTCGTCTTCTTGAATTATTTGATTCCAATCCTTTCCTTCCAAAGAATTAAATTTATATGAATTATGCGATGATGCAACGTCATTATCATCGTCTTCAACTACTATATAATCCGAACCTGAATCTGGTTCAACTATTGTGGAATGTTCAACTACCTCTTCTTTATTATTGACCTGAGCGAATTTTCTAATAATCGCTTTTGAGCCATCACTATATTTTGCCATTTCAAAATCAACCAAGTGATCATCAATCCATAGTTTATCAAACTTTAATTTTATTGGATAAATGTCTTCTATTGCTTCTCCAGAGATTTCGACAAAGCACTGCTTTTCTACAATAGATTTATGGAGGTAATCCAAAGTTTGTGTGTCCCAGTACTTAGCAATAGGCTGAATCTGACTCAATACACATTTGAGTGCTTGAGTTGGAATTTGATATAATGCGATACTTTTTCTCAAATTAATAAATGAACAAGTCTCCTCATTTCCATAATCGATATAATGCACCAAACAAGTAGATGTTTCATTATTAACTTCCATTATACGTCCTCTGTAAAATTTATTGTCTAGATAATACATAGCAACACATGGTTCACCCACAGTCCATTTTGCATACTTCGCTTTGGGATCTGGATTTTTGAAGCGAACCTCTAAAGCCTTTCGGATCAAATCTAATGTGTCTTGTTGCGATATTTCGTGCAAGTAAATTATAGCAGCATTGTCAACATACCTATAAAGAAAAAGGTATTTCTAATTAAATATTAAGTATTTATACCACTCATGTTTATAGGGATAATGTGTTTTATTGCTACAAAACAAATTTCCACTGAACCCAGAAGCAGGTATGGTAACCAAGCAAGAGAGAAAATAAAGTCGAGCACTAACCTATTTGATATTAAAATGTTATTATTATTATTAGAAATCATTACTTTTAATATAATTTAAGATACAATAGTTAACATCATCTGTTTCATGATCATATTGAAATACTAAACCATCAATATGACCGAATAATATGGTATAATAAAATTTGTTAATATTATTATAAACAGTTGTGATGACCTATTTTATATAGAAAGCAAGTAAATAACTTAAAAAAACCCTAACTAAAAAATTTAAACTAACTCAAAAATCCAGCGGGATAGCAACATTACTATTAAGGGCACATTTTCTATATGGAGATAATAGTTATTTATGTAGGTTTTACGTATATTTAAAAGGAGATAAGGTCGTGCAGGGCGTCTAGCGTTGGTTAAGGTATCCGATGTGAGCGAAAGTGTTCCTGTGGTTTTGCCGTATACACCGAAAACGGAAAAATCTCCAGAGGGTTCTAAGTAGTACACAACTTATTTTTTCTTACCTTACTCTGCAGACATGTGGATGCATTTCGTCACTACTAATAATAGTTTATTTAATCTATACTCACGTCGGTACACCTACAAATTGTTTACTCTGCGGCGGTTCTGGCGGCATCCAATCGGAAATGAACACTGTGTCCGTTTTATCGTCAATTTTCGAAATTAATTCACAATCTACTTCTGTTGACGACGTTGAATGGATTACAGAATCAGATTCTAAGACCAGAGGCTTCGTAGGCAAAGGTTCAAGCTGTAGCCATTTTTCAACGGAGCCCGTGACGTTTAAAAATGAAAGGTTGTTGTCACTTGCATCATTATTTGCACTGTCCATTGTTTTAGCCTGAAAAAATAAAGTTGACTGTGTAAAGATACTTTTACAACTGTGTGATTACTTTCTGATATATCTAATTAAGTCTCTTAAAAGAACTGGTGCCGAATCCGGTAAATAATTACTAAGTAGCGGCGCGAGCTGAGGTCCTTTTAGGGAACTGTTTACAAACATACACGAATAGTTTTCACTGCAATAGTGTAGCCTATAACGATTGTTTTTAGTGCTTACGCACAGTTGTTTGAAAAAGTGCAAAGAACTTGTAATAGCAATAAGTAAATAGGAATTAAAGGTCCTTTGTGTAATTTCGTATTGTGCTCGCAATTCACAGTGAAGTAGTATTGAGAGTTAAGGTAATTATAAATAAACAAATTGTTCGTAACTATAATAATTGATTGTGCATTTAAGAATTCAGACTTGTGAGAAGAAAAATTAATAATAAAAAAACTACCGCTGCTTTGTCATGGTCTGCATGACGGCAATATTTGTCTTAGCGCCCATCACTTCGCATTAAAAAATTAGTTAGAAGATATACCTGTAAGCTTGTATCTGGTATTCCTAACCCTTGTTCTACAATTTTTTTGTTCAAACATCGCCACTCGGATATATTTGGTTCTAAAGCGCTGCCTTGAGTGGTATGATACACCCACATTTCAACTGGCATACTGTTTTCTCTGAAATCACCAACTTTTGTAATAAATACCCTTTTGTACACATCCAACATATCCTTTAGGTATTCTTTGGTGAGTGAAGGCCATTCTTCTCCATCTGCGGGTACCACTCCACATAAATGACACTTGACAGCAGCATAGCCTATAGCTGAAAACTCTGGTATTAGTTCCTTTAAAACTGATACGGGTACAGTTTCTATGCAAGCAAAATCTGAATAAAAGACTTTGGCGTTTTCCCCATCAATTCCTACTATAGAAGCTCGACGCCACGTTTGGGATTGTTGGCATAAAGTGCAACATTTATCCCCTATACTCCAATTAGTTTTGCTCTGAATTGTTTTCTTTGAATAGATTTTCTGTATGTTCTCAAAAACAGTATTTAACGTCTTCTGCTGATGAACGAAAGATATATAAATTAAAGATGGCGATTGATAACTTAAAACTTTTGCCTCCAATCTCAATGGGCCTTTATCTTTCGCTTCCAGTTCCTTATTTTCTTTATAAGATTTTTTAGCATTTTTGTTCAAAACTGTAATGCTCTTTGTGGGTTTAGTTGAGTTTATTTTGTCAAGTGGCGATTTGTTTGTTATGACTTGATTATCCAAAACTCTTTCTTTGTTGGGTATGAACATACTAAAAAGTTAATAATATGGTCAACATAGTAATTAGGAGTTATAAAATTTCCTTAAATACATAACGTACCCAAATGAAACTGCGAATTTGTATTTAACCATTTCATTGTTGATGCATATGACCTTTTCGGGATCTGTTTTATCGTACAACGTTACTCCTAGTGAATGATTACGGTTTTCCTCCACGTATAGTTCTAGTGGACGATCGCGAAAGGTTTGAAATAGCGCTACAGAATTTGGACTCCAATTTTTGTTTAGCGGAGTCACACCCGCTAAGTGACATTCAGTTGCCTGAAACGGTATTTAGCAGATTTATCTACACAGGTAATAAATAAAATATTCTTTTCGTAAATGTACAATATATCCCAGAAATATGACAGCTGAAAGAATACAAGCGGCTGATGTATATACACTATGAATGAGCTGGTTAGCCTGATGGGTGTTTAACTAATCGTTACTTACAAGAGCACGAAGTGTAGTAAATTTAGGGTGTATGTGACGCAAAGCACTCCAATGTGTCAGCAAAGTGGCGCCGCAATCTGGAAGCAGTACACGCACTCGTCCGCGACCGGGTAATTCTTTAACAATAGCACGGGCCCACGATGCTTGGACGTCGTTCGTGTTAGCATCTGGTAAATTATACTTCTCCAAATTAATTACACAAACCATATCTGAAATAAATGGTTAGAATTATTTCTTCTGCTTTTTCACTTCTATGGTGTTAAGTGACAATGTAATTATGTATGGTGAAGGGTGGTCGCCCAGAATACACTGATCTCATATATTAATATACAATACATACAACGGCATCATAAGCGTGTACAACAAAGGGTAAAGCCGGACACCTATTGCTTATAAAACTCCATGGAAATCAACTCAACGCGATTAATCAGAAGTACGATAACTCTTTCGCACACTACCGCAGTTTTGAAAGTGTTGGTCCTTGTTAGATCATCGTTTAGGCTGATTTTAACTGCCACCTATTTACGTTGGTGTATTATGCGGAACTACCCTACACGTACGTATTACCACTACGAGGTCTTATATGATTGAAGACGGATTAGCCTCTGATATCGCCCTTGTATTAATTGATACACCCTTCTCCAACACTCGGGTTCTTTGGTTGCGGATAGGAAGACCAGATTTTGTTTTTTTCTCTCTTCGCAGCCTCCTGCATCATGCATGAGTCGTTCGCAATAGGAACAGTTTCCTATTCCGTAGCAGGCATGCCCAGTAAGTATTTGCACCTATGTAGAAGTAAATTTTTGGTGACGCCTGTTTAACCATTCATCTAGGACCGATGGTACAATTTCGATAATCCTGCAGCTCGCCTGTTAATTAGAAACTTTGATCACAATCTATACGTGGACGCTAGGAGGTCCGCCTCTAGATCCCAAGTAGGAAATCCCGCCAGTGCACATGACGCCTCATAAATGATGGTACGATATCTTCAAATAACACCACAATAATGAAAGATTTTTCTGAATACATCCAGTTAGTTTCACTCTTTTAGTATAAATCAGTCTTCATTATAGCTTCGATGTGTCTTGGACAAAGTGTAGTATGAGATGGCAATATACTCGTAGAAGAGAGCGAATTCTGGGCGAGCATTCTCCATCCACAACATTATTGACATTTAACATGTTAAGATGAACAATGAAATTTTTAATTTTTTTACTTTGTCACTATACATATAATAACAATATGAATGTGTGTATATAGACAAATATATATACCTGTTTTTGGAAGATAAATAGTGCCTGTATTTACACTTAAAGTATAATTTTGATCTAGTTCTTCACAAAGCTTTTCATAGTCGTTTTGGAAATGGCGCTGAAAATTAGTGTTTACATGAAATTACTTTTTGGTATTACAGTATGTTACAATGCTTGCTAAAGAAATTTTCATAATTAATATATAGTAAACAGTAGTTGCAACAGTGATTCAGACCTAAACTATAACTAGCATTACATACTATTACTAAGAAAAAGTCTGTATTAGTTCATCATATCCCTGCCTTGATTCCGTTTAAGTGGGAACAGCGTAAAAATGCCTTCTTTCACTCTCGTTCATTTTAACATTCGATATGTAGTAAAAAAAATTTAATGTGCTTTACGACTGCCTACCGGCCAATCGTCAAAATTGGACAAGGGTAATTTAGTAGCAATGCTGCTTCTCTCATTAAGAAACACTTATATTAGATTGCTAACCATCCTGCTACCATTGCCCTTTAGTCACCACTTACAACATCCTTGAGACGAAAGTTGATGGCTCCATTGTACTCTGCTATGATCACAAGGTTAGTTTATCAGTAAGTGAATGTAGAACATTATAATAGTTACTAATAACATTTACAACTTTAATATAAATAAAATATATATACAAAAAATTTTAGTGAAATTAAATACCTTTCTAACATAAAAGTTATCTGGGCTTACAATATGAGTTAAGTTAACCTCTTCTATTGTTTTGAGCTTAAAATCTTTATTGTTTATGAATAATTTCGGTTTATCTATGACAGTCGTATTCTTCGGATACTAAAAGTAAAGGAACAAACTTGAAAAAAGTTATAGAATACACATTACAATAAATTGAAGATGTTTTAAACAGAAAATAAATTTTATGTTAAATAAATTACTAAAACAATATTCAGTCTGTTAAATAATTGTTTTTTTGTGAACCTCTTTAAAGCAATGTTGTTATTAATATTATTGTACAATTAAAGTTATTTACCGGCGTTTTAGGGTTTATTAGACGTGCGCGTCCGTGGAATACCAAGGCGTGTGCAAGACTCACTTCATATTCGAACGTAGTAACGTCGCACTCTACACTAATATTGCAATTAGACGTAGAGTGAATACGGTGGATGTGTAACACTGCTTGTTTACTGTAACAGTGTAAAACATCAATTATTAAGTATTGTTAAACAGACAAGTAATTTTCACAATGAGACTAGGGATATATGTGTTTTATAAGGTACTTAATACTTTTGACTGAGGTGGCATTAAGCTACTTGTACTTAAGATATACATTATTTTTGGTCACCTTTTTGGTTAACGACTTAACTCCAGTATTTTATATTACATTGTATACATTTTAGGGATAATATTAAATTCTCTTCAACTTGTACTGAAGATCGCAGTTTTTCTAATCGTGTAAAGATTCAAGCCCTGCGATAAATGTCTTGATTTTTATGTTTTAACTGTGCAGACATTTTTCTGGAATGGCCTGCTTGAACAGATCAAGAGAGTACCAAACAGGCTTCCGCTATTATAAAGGATACAGCAGTACCATATTAAAAATGACCGATTATTCTGTTATCACAGGTAATTGTTTTATAATTCTTATAATATGTTAATTTTTAATATTGAGCATTTAAATTTAAAACCTGTTGCATTTTATTATTTTAATACATATGTATATTGCATGTCTTAGGATGTATATATTTATAATTTGTTCTGTTATTATCCCTATTTCCATTACATATTTTAACCTTATTTCTCTTCCCTCCAAGAGTTGACTGACAGAACATGTTCATGAGTAATCAAATCTGCTCTGTGTACTATTGATTTAAGGTCTTACATAAACACATTTTTTGTGTGTTAATTATATACAATTTCAAGTTTTAACTTACTTGTTGGTGATATTTTGCATGAGGAAAGCGTCATCGCTGGTCCATGTACCAGAAACTGGTTTGCAGTTACTTAGCGAGCAATTTATGGCAAAAGGCAATGGTGATTGTATTCTCGCGGGAGGTAATAATCTCAATCTGGATAAATAAAACGTAGATCTGATATCAAGTTATTCTTTTATATGTAATAAGTTTAGTTTACGACACGGCGATGGTCCAGTTTGAAAGGTAGTTATATACGCGATATACGTCTAAGAGGCGTATCTCTTCTATTTGATGCACACATAATTTAGGCTTCCAGTGAAATAAAACATTGTGGTAAAAGCGACATATTCCATGATATCAACTTTGCAGTTGGCTTTTGTAGTGGAAAATTGGCGTTGGCCTGTTCCTTGGGAACGGTCTCAGAAGAAGGAGCACTGTTTGTTTTTTTTTATTTTGTTATATATTACCTAATTTTTAATTCTAAATACACAACATTTAATAAAAATTTTAACTTAACAACGCTTTTATTAAATTTTTCGTATACAGATAGAAATAATGTAAGAAAATTATTGTTTTGAAATAATAATAATATCATCATACTTATCAACAGTAACAACTACAGTACTCCCAAAGTCGATACAAAACACACGGAGAAGAGGTTTGTTAATGTCCTTCCTATCAACATCGATGATGCGACCTCTTTGCCATAAGTTGTCAATTTTATTAAACACCAAGTACATTTTTCCTAAAAAAATTAAATATATATCAATATGATTTTTTACAGAATTGTTAGTGTTCTTCCCATACAGAGTTGTTTCTAGTGCTCCACAAGAGTAGTAGAAATATTTTCATAAGTATCAAAATACCTTCTGATATATGGCTGATGGATGGTACAGGATATGAAACAGCATTCCGAAATTCTTTCAGCAATTGCTCCACTATTACCTGGTGGCAGGCGCGTTGAACAAAGAAATTATGAGGTGTTATAATGTGTGATATATAAATTAATTCTTGGCTACCTGAAAACAAAACGGTATTTCAGTACATAACTTAAGTAACAGTATTCATAATTTTTGAATACAATATATTTACTATATTAGCAATATTAAAACAATTGAATCTATTATTTAAGTTGATCAAATATTGGGTCAAATTACAATCGAACAAAATTTATACGGGTAAAGAATTATGGACAAATTTATAAATCATTTAATGAATAACGTTACAAATAATGATTACTATCATTATCTTTTATCGATCCGCTACCGGATATGGGTCTTTCCCATCTTTTAACAATCGAGTACTTTTCGTTCCATGAAATTTCTGTAAATCATTGACAAAAAAATAATGTGTAAATCAAAATGTTAATAGACCTACCTGCATATAGCTGTTTCGATTGTTGAATTTCAACGATAGGTGATACAGTTTGTATAACTGGCTTGCAATAATTGTCATCTGTAATTATTTTTTTAAAGGAATAACTTGTTAAAAACGTACACAATAACCTACACACAATACTAGAACAGAAAATTATTAAATTTAGCTTAGCTACATTGGGTTAATTCGTGATCACAATTTCGAAAGGCGTTAAATGCAATGATGCCGGGATTGGTGACAAGTCCTGAACCCGAATATTTGTTGGCAGCTGGAATATATCAATGCTGATTTATAATATGAGAGGCATCAGGTTTGGTGGGGTAGAAAAAACGTTACCACAAAATTCCACATGTAAGAGTGGGAGTACAACTATGGACCTGCATTACAAGCTATGTGCTTAGCCACTGAGGTATGGACATAGCTATCTTTAATTTGTGAGATAAAGCAAGTAAACATGATTACCTGAATTACTTTATTTTGTACTGAAACATGCATAAAAGAATAGAATGATTGTATAGCTTCGTACAATTATTCAACACAAATTATCACCTTTATAGTAGCCTGTACTATTATGAGAAGCTTCACTGTTTACAGAGTTAAGAGATGACACAGAACTACTCTTTTTGTGGTATTTTGGAACTGTTTTGTAAAACAAATTCGTTTTCTCGTCTTCTTTCTCAATTGTAGGCTTCGTCTGTTTTGATTTTCTTACATCTAAAAGAGTTAAAAAGAACAACTAAATCTTAGTAAAGAATTGAAAGTTTCTCGTGTAAGAAGTTGGACATAATAGTGTCTTGAAGCATTGTGTCTCTCGGGCCACATTTTTGTGTTTTGTACCTTTGTTGAGCACGTCTCTCTTCACAACGTGATAGCTTCTCCCATCTCATAGCTCCATCGAAACAAAAAATTGTTCATTGTTGCGAGAGGCTATGTTTAGATCTTATTTTATTTAAAAATAATATATTAAAAAGTTATTGTACAGTAGTATATAAAAATGCGAAACATTTTTCTTAATATGCAAGAAAATAAAAGAATGTATACACATATGTATCAACATACATAATCAGCGAAAAAAATTTTACATTTTCCGTGCGAAAGAAGTTTTTAATTATTTGTAAATGAAATAAAATTTGTCTATGAATTTTATATCTACATATAAGTTAATGTCTATTAACTTTTTATTATTTTTTATGATTATATATTTTATTATGTATTAACATTGTATGTGTATATTGTTGAATGCAACATGAATAAAAGAAAACAATGGGAAACGAAATTTTTAAGAATCAAGAGCTATCATGGCGCCCAACCATTTTTTTTTTGTTTTACGTGAAAGGAAATGCCTTCGCATACCTGCCTTCGCGGGGGCAAAGACAGGTTATGTCGGACTTGCACCGACTAAAACCTCCAC
>DWHU01001879.1:0-11182 GCA_018247975.1 Parides photinus
TTTAATCCTCCGTATATGAAGTTAAATATATATGTATAAGTTTTGGATTAGTATATTCATATAGTGCAGTAATAAAGAACACCCATTGTTTCACATTCAGACCTCTTGCATTATATTTTATATATTACGTACATATTACTCATGTTTTTCAGTATATATCAACGTGTTGTGCACAATATAAATTTATACCCAACATCTTTTAAGTTATATCTGTAATCTTAAAGTTTTATGATTGTCTATCCTTACCAACTATGATAAAAGTTTATAAGTAAAGAGAGCAAACAGCACAGAATCCTTAATCATTTACAGCATTCAAAATCATTCCAATTACTTAATGTTTTTTATTGTAATCAATAAATATTTATACATGTTAAGTTAATAGTTTTTATTAAAAAAAGTGAAAGTAAGCATCTAATAAATTAAAAAAAATCGTAATCAGAACGTAAATAATTTTGTACCTGTTAATAAGTTCTGTTATAAATTTGTTTCATGCAGTATTTTTATCAGGACATTTACAGAAAAAGTTTCAAACCTTTACTGAATACCGAAAATAAAATTGTTAAGTTTTTTTATAGTTTCCCTAAAAACAACAATATTTAATAACGAAATCAAAATAAACGCCAAATTGTTGAACTAACACATGCATGTGCAAATGTGATAGCTGAGAATCTATTTCGAACCAACATACTTATCTTACACAGTAAATAATTTAAAGGAAACCTACACACAGTGCTGCAGGAAGTAGAAGAATAGATAATAGGCACTGATATGAAAGATGACTTGTTAACAATTTCAATTGTCAATTGGTATTGTATTGATCATATGTCAAGTAAGTTTTCTGGCTGACATATTATATATTTGACTTGGTGATGAACAGAATAGTTTTTTTTTTTATTTCTTATACCACTGGTGGTCCACCACCACCGGAAATCTCTTCTTTCTCAGGGACAGAGATAAATAAGATTCTTCTAAACCATTATCAAAATTGTTGATTTCTTACCAAAGTAAAAAAAAATTACAGTCATTAAAGATTAATAAATAATTTCCTTTCTAGTAAAACTGTTTTGCATTATATTTAATGGATATATCATTTTTACAGTAAGCCAAACAAAAAAAAGTGTAATAGTGTTATTTCTATAATGAATTAACATTGGTTCAACTCTTTAATTTGTAACAATGTCGCCAAATGTTTGCCATAACTACATTGAATGTGTGATTAAGCCAATTGAGATCAAATTGTGCAAACAGTACTACTAGCAATGAAAGAGGAGGTTGAATATACATGATATATCTCTACAACATGTATATCGTTTCTAACAGACTTTCATTAAACATTCTTTATAAGTCTATCTATTACAACAATAACTATATTTCATTTAAAATACATTCTAATACCAAAAGAGTTATCTAAAAAATATAAGAATCATTCTTTCACTCAATAAAAAATAATAATTTTTTCTTTTATTTTGAATGGTGTAAAAGGGAAAAGGGACTTTATTCATACATTTTAGACCACTACCTAAAATAATAGCATTGTAATACAAAATCTCTATACTAAAACCATGCAAAAAAATAAAACAAATGTGATGTTTGCTAAAAAAATAATGAAACTTTAAGACACATTAGTCTTTCTGAAGCACCTAGTTTAAAATAAGACCTACAATTTTATCTTATTAACACTGCTAACAAGTGATGAGTTTACTCAACATCACATTTACATATTCTATTTCAATTTATGACATCTAGATCAATATAGAATAATAAAACATTGTGTATCATCTTCATCTGTTTGCATATAAACAATTTTTTTTAGTATATTTATTTTTATTAAAGTTTTAATAAAATTATAAAAATGTTATTTAGGTGAAAACATTTTGACTTGTTTTGTGTATAGATACAAGACTTGTTTTTCTAAATGATTTATTTTAAAATTCTGTACGTTTGTACTAACATAAATAAATATGCAGAGACTAGAAAACAGTGCAAACAGTATTGTTATAAAATGCATACACTAAACAATAGCATTGTTATTTTTTTAAATGTGGGAATATATTTCAGACAAACAATATATCAGTTCATACTTTGTAGCAGCAGACACATAATGACTGTTCTAGAAAAAGAGATTGACTAAATAAATGTACAGGATTTAATAATTTATTAGCAACATGTTGACTTTTCAAATATTAAACACAATACATTTAATATAATGTAATAATATGATTAATATAACTAACAATTGGACCCACAAAAAGTAATTTGATTTTTTACTGTAGTAAAACTCAAGGACAAGGATTCAAAAATCTACCTAAGAAGTCTACGTTTTGTAAAGATATATACATACAAAACTACCAATGGCTTAGTTTTTGTTATAAATTTATGTTAAATAAACTAAATATAAATATACAAAATAAAGAGGGAATAGAAATTAATGATTATGTACTGATATATACAATCTTTCAGAAATTGTAAATTAATATAAAAAAAATTAAAACACTTAAAAACCTTCAAGTTAATTTATTTAAGCAAATTTAATAAAACAGCTGCCTAAACAGGTGCAGTTAACTGTAACACATGGTACAATATATCTTTCTAGGGTTGTCCCTAATTTAAGATATTGCCAAATAGCAAATAAATAGAATATAGGACATCATATACACATTTTTATAATGATACCACTTACCAACCACTCTTATTTGCACATGATTCTAAATGTTATAAAAAAATTAAAAACCATTACACCATATACTGATTCTTGACTGAACTCCAAAATAGACTTCAATATCTCAAATATTTTAAATCACCTTTTAATTTTTTTCTGTATACATTTGAAATTAACATAATTCAAGAGGACTTTTCTATTTCCAATATATTAATTAGAAAACAAACCCAAACAGTAATAGTAGAAAGATATTAAAGTGATAAACCAACTCTGCCTCTATACTGTTTGATTATGTACACCCAAATTCTAATAATTTTAAGAATATTATTTTGTTTTCCTATTTTCAAGCGTACAGCAACGGATTTTTTATAGAAAACACAGAATTTTCTTATCAGCAACTTGTCAATGAAATCCAATAAGAAATAATAATTTGCTATCATAACATGTTTATTGTATTCGTAAAAACGTTTTAGTATGATTATTAAGTACATATTAAAACTGATACTGACCAGAAAGTCCGACAACCGAAACCGTAACCAGCTTTCCACCAACATTTTCAGATTTTTTTGCCATTGTCACAATTTTATCACTCTGTTGGGATATAACTAGATAAAACGGCAATATCACTAACTACGAACATCACAACACTTTCTACACATTTAATAACTCACAGAATTAATAATTATGTAAACAGATACGGATTCTGAAATGAATTTAATCGCGTCAATTAAATTTTAAAGATGTTATTATACAGCTAATGACCACGCGATTAATGAATAGTTATAATATACCGAAATAAAACAAATGGAAATAAGTCTATTACAAATTTAGAGCTGTGAACTTAATTAGTGAAAAGAAAGGGGAATAGCGTTCAAAATGATTGCCAGATGTGCCGACATTCTATTAACGCCCAGTTTTATTACAGATACCACATAACAGCAATTAAGTTTTTGAAGAAAATTATTTGAATAAAGAGTTAATATTAATTTAATAAATCATCAAATGTAAAACGCAATCATTAATTTACTGTGTTCACTATGTAGCCCTACACTTGACACACCAAATTATAATACTTCAGACGATTCCAACAACCAACGAATTGCATAAATATTTAAATTTTAGGGAATATCTTACAGAACTGATAAAAAATAAAAGCTACTATTCACATTTTTATACACTAATAGATTGAATTTCTAAAAGAAAACCAATTTTCTACACTGACACAACTCGCGTTGCTTTGTACTGAGCGGAACGGCCAACATATTAATACAAATCGTCCATAAACTACATGCACATATTTTTATAATCTATTTAATTAGAGGTGTAGAATTTTAATGTAATATTTTTATTTCCAAGGTTGCTAATAATTACATTGAAGAGAATTTATTAAGACAAATTATGTTTGGTTATGTTATGTTTTTATTATGTTATGGGAGGTGGTAGCGGTGCAGTCGCACCGGGCATCAAAAGGAAAGGGGCATCAAAGTTGACGATCAATTCTTCAAATTTTTTTCAATCAAGAATCAAGACTTCTAATCTCTATCTATCAGAAAAATCTAATGAAGTAACATAAATATAGTTATTATAGTTTTGAAGCAATAAAAATTTACTTATCTACTCTACTGTGTTCTGAATCCTAAAATGATTTTGACTATTTTAAGGGGCATCAATTCCTAAGCTGCACCAGGTAGCAAAAGTCCTAAGCTGCACCAGGCAGCAAATACCCTAGCTACGCCACAGGAAAAACAACAAAAACGTTGATTTCATAACAAACACTGTTCACATCATATTTTGACTATGTCGTTGCAACACTGAGTTTGACAGCACCATTACGAAAACACAAGCGCATAAATGTCTCTCCGCGATATTTTCTTGAGAAATGACTTCTACAAATGATGGAAAAGACGTGAAAAGTTATCAATCAAGTAGCTCGAAAGGCAAATCATTTTACATTCAACTTTACAAGGTAAGCAAAGTTTTGTTAATATAAGAGAAATATAAATTTAATGTGACGCCGTTGTGATTGTAAGTTCACTTTATGGCCGCCATATTTGCGAGCTACGAGCTCTTGTTTTTCTATTTTTTTTATAGTAATCATATTATTTTATATGAAATATGTTATCTAGATGTATTGTATGACTTAATATTATGATATTTCAAACAGGTTTGTGTATTAAGTACTTGTTGTATGTATTTTAATCGTCATCTGAAAAGGTATCTGGCATCTTGAGAGTATGTGATAAAGTCTGCCATTCTATCGTTCTTTGTAATCACGTATTCTCTAGAACTTGTGAAATCAGGAAAAATACCTTTATAAAAACAATTAATAAATATCTGTAGTATATAAGGAATCGTAGGGGTGGAAAAGGATGATTATATGAACTATTTTACATACACAAGAGGTTAAAAATAAAATTGAACATCGAAACGTGTGATATAATGACACACGTAAATTAAAGTAAAATGTAACTAATATTACGTTGCGAATGCTTTAGTATAACTTCCTATGAAGATGAATAGACATACTTTGTTTCTAATAACTTTAATAGAATATTCTAAAATGGAAAGTTACTGTTTATCTGACATTGTAGTATATACTGTTGTTATTACTAAAATTATAACGTACTATAGTAAATTTTATTAATTGATATTTGTGTTACTTTTTCTGAGATTGGACAACACAACAGAGCCATTAATTTGACTAGGTTTCATAGATCAGGTAAATTACACTTGTTATTTATTAATATTTTCATCCATATTTCTCATCAGGTAACTCTTATAAAACTAAAATATTAAATTTATTGCGTTTTGTAATAAAACCTGTAATATATTGCATCAAAATTAGGCTGTGGATTCAGGTTCTGCAAGTCCAATAATAGATGATCTGTCCCAGACAAAATAAGGATCTTAGCATTAACATCTTTAGTGGCATCTAAATTTAGTATTTATGTCTATTTGTTATATATGTTATAATTTGGACACAACATTCATAACCAACCCACTAAATGTTCACACTGGTGGGACTCAGTGCCTTCTCACGTAATGAGAGAGTTGTGACCTTAATCCACCACGCGCTAAGTGCGGGTTGGCTGAATGTTTGGACACATTAATAGATAAAAAATATAAAGTTAATTTATAAGCAACTAACTGTCCTGGTGAACTTTATTCTGCCTGTTCCGCCTAAAAGTTAATGAATGGACAGATTAAGGATTTTGAAATAAACACAAAATTAAACCATTTTTTTATTATATTAGTACAATAAAATACATGGGAATTCGCACAAAGAGAACACTCCTCAGTGAAGCAGTGAAGGTTACATGGGTTCCATAGAAAAAACTTGGAAATAATAATAGCAAATAATGTGCATGTCTGAGTAGGAGATACAGAAATTATTGCTTAACCAATTGTTGTGTACCAATGGGTGTGGTTTTACGGCAAATTAAGTTCACTACATGCAGTATGATGAGTTAAAGATATTGTATTTATCATTAACAATTCGAAGTTACTTAAATGACTTTAGTTCATTGTCGCAATGTATCCTGAAAGTTTTCGAAATTAGTGACGAATATGTAACCATCCAACTGTTGTCGACCACGAACTTGGTTCTTTTCAGTATTGTTGTGATACATTATCACCCGACAGATGCCCACAGCTGGTATAGGCTTCTTTCTAGGATCTCTAGGTTAGAACGGTGTTAAGTCCAATAAAACAATGTTGTACTATTAACATATATTGTATTAGGTAACCAAGTATAAATGGCAGTGTGAATGTCACTAATGTATTTTTATATTACCTACTTCAATCATTTAACTTTCCAACAAGATAATTTGGAAGGGTAAATTAACATAACAAAGAGAGTTGTAGCTAGTGAACTTACTGGGTTAATGAGACTTAACATCCTATGTCTCATAGTGACGAGTGTAATATGTCCATCCAAACTAGTGGCACATTGTTACGGGCAGGTGTATCACTTACCATCAGGTGAACGTCCTGCTTGTCTTGTCACATAGATATATAAAAAAAATATATGTGGGATCATTTAAGTAAAATACATAAGTAAATTGCCAAAATCTTTAAACCTTGCCATCATACATGTGTGTGTGTACAGATACATATAAATACAAAACTTAAAATACATGCTTTTATATATTGATATTCTAGATTAATCACCAATAATAACATAATCCTGATAATTAACAAGAAAATTCATATAAAAAAAACTTTTCTCTTAATTTGATTTCATATTTTCAAACTTGTGAATTATGCATGTACAAAATTGAACTGAGGTAAAGTGTACTTCTGTTTTATCTGACAGACATGTAATAACTTGTGTGTCAAGTTAGTTGTAATTGTATAAGAAAAGTTTATCAACACACATAGACAGCTACTAATATAAATTTATAAATTTAATGTTTACACCAAATGTTAAATTAGAAGAAAATTTATTTATTAATTCTCTTATGCTTAGATGTAACACAGATACTGGGAGAAATATTATCTAATATACCAAATATGTTAACTATTTCTTTTACAGTTCTTGCTTTGTCCTATCAGAACTTTCAAAGACATTTTGTTATTAGATAAATAAGCAATCTATCTCTGAATTATTTATTATTATAGATAAAATACTTGAATGTTATCAAAGCATTACCTTAATCTTTTTAGATTGTTTTTAGTTAAAACAACTTTAATTTCAGAATATATTACATTTTAAACAGACAATATGCATGAAGAGTAATCGATTTTGTTTTGGGGTTGAGTATTGGCTTATATTAACAATACCCCTTTTTATTGGAAAGGGTATATCAAAATTGTAGTGCCTGTTATGGGCAGGCACTTAACATTAGGTAAACAGTCTGCGATCCACTGTCTCTTCGTAGGATAAATTAGCCTGATTTTTTATTTAATATATTATTACAATTAGAAAAAATGTCGCCTATAAGTTATGAATAAGTATAGTTTCTGTGTTTTAACTTATTATTGAGGGTAAATACAATTTTTTTTCTTTCTGTCTTGTCTGTTTATTACATAGGACAATTTTTGTATCTGAGCATAAGAAAGCATATGTTCTGGTTTGAAATACGTTCTAGGTAATGATTTACTACTAACTAGACATAACTTCATACGTTTCGTGACGAGAACAATATAATGCTGTTTATCACAGTAAATTGTGCATTGTTATTGGCTTTGTAGATAAAAAATATCTATCATCATATTTGTCTCTACGTTACTTTGATATTACGTAATGAATCAAAAATATTTTGTCCGTATAAAAAATATAAATGAAAATAACATTCTCCAAACATACTGCATAAGTTTTTGTGGTATTATTAACATGTTACACCATTTTGTTATAGGATTAAGCTACAACTCTGTTATGCTTTTCTTTCGTGTTTCTCATTTTTAAGTGTTATTATTTTAAATGCGGGGACATATTTTTGCGGATTGTTAGAGACGCATAATAATTGTTTTCGTTCAAACAGGATGTATGACTGAATGTTATAGAAGAGACAATACGCGGACAATATCATTCATCATTTCTCGAATCGTTGCGATTAGTTTTATAAGACAGTCGATCTGCAGCGCTTAGATCACTAGAATATTTTTTTTTTCAATACACTTGTGAAGGCTAGCATAAAAAATCATAGTTATTTATATACATATATAGGATATGAATATGTAACATTTTAAGTGTATACAATAGTGAAACGTAAGGGGCCATGATAGCCCAGTTGTTTGGGACCTCGGCCTCCGATTCGGAGGTCGCGGATTCGAGCCTAGCGCGCACCGATGACTTTTTCTAAGTTATGTGCGATTTAAGAAATCAAATATCACTGGCTTTACCCCTCAACCTGCACTTGGCCAGCTTGGTGGATTAAAGACACACCTCACTCTTTTCCCCAGCAGTGGGAACATTTAGTGGACTGTTTAAAGATAATTGTGAAGCGAAAGTGTTAAGTGAATGATTTCTTGAGGCGATGAACTTTACTGTTACCTCATCGCTATTGGCATGCTTACGCATCGGATGAACGTCGTCATTGTTTTTTCGTTTTATCTCGTGAAAACGGTTATACGGATACTTTACTTCTTTAGATGTATATCAAGTTTTCCATCCCCCAGTCCCTAGACGGCCGGCTGAGCGGCGAAGTGGACTTGCGAGACCGCACGCAGCAACTCTGCGAGGCGTGGCGGTGCATCCACAGCTTGTGCCAGCACTCGGCGCCGTCTACCCACCCGCACCTTCTCAACTGGCTCCAAAGGCACACCGCAAAGACTATACTACAAGTAAACTATCACTTATTAATACACGATCACCTGACTTACTATCAGAATCGATGATTACCGGTACAGTAATTTTCTATTATTAATTTAATGCAGCAATCGTAGGAATAAAATGTCTTAATTAACTAATTGTTGAACTGTTTTTTTATTCCCAATTAACTCTATTTTTTATTACAAATTGACCTATCTTTTTTATTCCGTTTGAACTATTACACTATATGTATATTTTCGCCATGACCAACGCGATCCTTCTTACTCACTATTTAAAAAAAGAACATAACTTTCTAAAAAAAAACCAACGGCTGCTCCCTAACACGTCGAAAAGAGGTTGTATATCTTTAACACTAATATCTATTTATCCTTACACATTATTCAATTATCAGGCATGTTTGGAATACTCTAATGTCATGGGTATCCAACTTTTGTTTACGAAAGATCGATCTTATTTGAAAAATATGTGGCGATCTACTTGTCATATGGTGCAGTCTAGTATAAAACTCACGTATCATACACGTCAGTTTAAAATAACATGAATAATTGTTAACAATATCTATTAATTCAAATTAGGCGTACAGAGATTTAAAATTTATTTTATGCTGTAATCTTAATGGGAAGGCTTTGTTTGCATATCTTTAACCAAGAAATGATAATTCGGTGTATATCCTGGCAACGATAATAATGAGTGTTTGAGTATGCGAATCAATTAGGACAGAACGTTGTTTGCTCTTCCTTAACATTAAATATGAAATCGCCAATTCACACAGGTGCGTAGATCCCAAACACGAGTAAATATATTAACTACATTTAAGCAGAGATAGATTTTATGATTTCGTATGTCACAAAATGCTTAATTCCGTGTATACTGCCAAAGGCAAGACATCTCACATGATCTACTAAAATTGGCTTCGCGATCGATTGGTTGGCCACTCCTGCTCTATATCATGTTTTGTTCGCTTCCCGTCACAGTGAATATTTCTTGTTTATTTATAAGAGAATTAACATTTTATTACATCAATAGACAGAATGGCAGAAACCCGAGAGCAAGCCGCATCACGGGAAATTGAGCGAGGCGATCGGAGCTTTCATCGAGGAAAGTCAGAAGGCGATCGCGAACAGAAAGAGAGTTGGTTTTCCTTGGGAGATCCAGCTGCTGCAGAGGGCCGATTGGTTCAAAAATATTCTCTCGAATCCATGGGGCCATCCCATCCTCAGATTACTCTCAAACCCTACAGGAGAAAAGCCGAGCGATGAAGAGGGTAAATTATATTTAGATTGCTCTTGTATTAAACTCCAAGAAACTAAACCCGTTCCGTTTTGATTTATGTGTGTATCTGTAAATAATTATAATCTCTTTTAGTGTGGTCTTGATTTATAATGATTTCTCGTATTCTACGTTTTTAGTGATTATAACTCCTAGCGACGGGGTATTGAATAATTTAATAAAAGCGAGAAATTTTGTTAAAAATGTCGGTTGATTGGATAACTATAGGTAGTGAAATTATATTTTCTACATTGTTTATCATCGTAGCATCAAATTATGAGTCGGGCAAGTCACCTTCCATCAGGTGATGCATTTATGACTACATCTCGCTCGCTTGGTCAAATAGGCGTATTAGTTTTATGTGATGTATAAAACTCGCGCTATAAGATATCCATTCCATGATCATTAATCACATGTTGCTATATCGTATTTGACTAGAATGGTGTTAAAGTAGTTATTATTTATTATAAATGTTGTATCGAATACAGTGTTTACAACAAAACGTCATCTATAATTATGCGAGTATTTGTGACAATTTTGAATTCTGAAGTAGTATAACAATAAAAAAATATGTATAACAAAGGAAATGCATTACGGTTATGTCACGTACGGTTATCATTATTATTTCATATTTATTGCTGCACCATACCAGTACTTTTTCAAAAAGGTGAAATACATACTCTTTGAATTATTTGAAGATTCTCCCCCCAGTATATATAGATTAAAATACATAAAGAATCTCTTTTCATTTTAACTTAATTATTTTCGATGACAATTATTTGTACAATGCATTTAAAAAATTCTAACAAAGTAATCAGTTTCCCATATTGCTAATTAATTATTATTATTTAACTGTTTCTTTATTCATCTTTATTTCTCCTGCTTACGAAGGCAATAAAGTAGAGTTGTTATTATAGTTCTGAATTGGCTGAGAGAGGAGCGGGGCGTGATGTTCGTGACGCGGCTGCGTCAGTTAGCTA
>DWHU01001880.1:0-11181 GCA_018247975.1 Parides photinus
AATTTTATGTTCACAAAAGTTATCGTTTTTGGAATGTATCGGTTTCTTTATGTTATTTTCTTCCACCGGAAGCTCGGATTTGAGGGGGTTCAATCTGGCGTCCTTATGAGACTGATAGCGCATACAAACGCCTTCAAATACAGCTGTCATAGTTAAATAATCTTTTCATCATCATTTAATCGAATGTTACTTTCTAAAACATTATGCAAAATTTTAAGTTGTTAGATATTACAGAAAACTCTTTATACTTAGGGAATGTTATAACTTCCTTGTAAATACTTAGATGTTATTATTGAATTCCTTTTGCAGTATATGTTGTTATATTTAATAATTTATGTTACATACGTGTTATGTCTGTTTAATCAATCCATTTATATATCGAGGTAAGACCAAGTTGTCTGTTACAAACTATTTTCTTTGTTTACTATTGTAAGAACAACGTTTAGATAAAAATATCTTTACGCAATAACGTTTCCGCTTTGCAGTGAAATCCGGGATTTAGATGTTGAAACGTTTGCAAGTTATAACAATTTGTCAGTTTCATAAAAGTATATTCTTATATTAAAGTAATACCTAAATTAACCAACGTGTACTCAAGCATTGGTTAATCAAGGACTAGTTAATGAAAATTGTTAACATTAAAAGTATACGGCCAGAAGAAGTTTTTTTACCTCACAAACATGAATAAAATAACACAGTTTGTAACTTTCCCGTCATCGTTTTTACGAGCTTTAATAGATAAATGTTCTGCGCGAAGGTGGTTATTTAGTTGGATGGCGGTGGATGGTTACATATGTGTTTGTACAGCGACGTAAATATACCGTTTAAATGTCTCTAAAGTTACGTAATGGTTGTACACAGCCGCCATTTTGTGATGAGATTGTTTTTGCTCTTAAAGAGAACGGCTAGCGTTAGTGCAGGACTTAATAAAAACAAAGGAAACAGCTACTGTTTAAATTTGATTCTTATTTTTGTATATAAATTGTTTAAAATGTATTACACTAAAAATGTAATAAAAACTATTGCAATGTGACGTGCGCTGCCCACATTGTATTGAATATTTGCCCATGTTTCTAGACTTTAAGCGCAAATCGTAATAATTTTATACACTATAAATTTATTTACTAGTACGAAAATGTGTTTGTAATTTTGAAGACTACATGACTACAAATTCTAACATTTAAATGTTGAAAATTATTATTGTGTACTTTATGAGCACGGTAATTTATTAACTATTTCCTTGTGTCTGTTTCTGACTATCTCTTTTATACACAGTAATATTTTTTTGGTGTAGCTGTTGCAACGAGCTTGTATGTTCTTAAATTTTATTAATTTCGTATTAGTACATGTAATTTCTTAACGTTTTTTTATAATTATAACGATGTTATTGTTTAAGGACGAACCTCTGCCGATTGCCAACGCTCATGCGCTGCATGCGGAGCCTCCACAGCCTTTGAGCTTGCACTCTGGCACATCTGCACATAGCCAACCAGCTGCGGAACCTTCATCAGTTAATATTGGAAAGGAAGATGCCTTGAACCATGCCGAGTCAAAGATTGATGAAGAGAAATTACAGGTGAGAGCCGAGCTTTCACGCTTTCTGTTTAATGTTTATTTCATGTTTCACCGGATAAGAAAGGAAAGCAATATGTATTCGTTATAGTCTATATAAAACGTATCAACGTTGTGAATACTGTAAATTGTTGTGAAATTCTATAAACTTTAGACATAATGTGTAATTTAGACATGTATTTAAAACATAAGAACATTAAAGAGTTAAGTTTGTTAATGTTAAGTTTAAAAGGAAACTTTGACTTGGATGCTAATGTCAATATAAGTATTATGCAAACTAAGCTGTGTAACCTTTCATTTTCCGGACAGTTAATTTTTTATAGTAGTCAGTGAACCCGGATCTCAAATTCTGTGTTTAATCGTAAATGATGTTGCGTCTGTGGATGGTTTATTGAACGAAAAGATTGCAGTTCTTTGTCGTTGAGATGCATATCACTATGAGAGATCATTTTGTTTTCTATTCCGCCAACAAAAGGTCATCAAGTCAATTTGAGCTAGGAGAAAGTGAGTGCTTTGTATAACACTTAATACATGCAAAGCATTATTAATACATTACGTCCGCCTGCTTTCATTATTTGATGTAGCGACATGTTTTAAACTTAAATTTCAAAGTTGAGTATTAGCTTTAATTTTAGTTTGATAACAGATTTCTTTTCATTACTTTCATAAAAATGCATTCCTCGAAGTATAGAATAAATATGCCACCGTTTTCCTATGCAAAACTTCTAAAGATAATGACTGCGATTTTGTGCTCAATTGTGTAATTAATAATCACCTAGTTGTATATTAAATGCAAATTTTTGTAACTCATTAAAACTTTAATAAGGCAGTACGTACTTATTCATATAAAAATAAAAACTTGTTAGGAAAGTTTTTATAAAAACACGTTCTTACAGAAACAAAATTTATATCTGAGAAATAGATTAAAATAGAATTAGTAAAGATAATAAAATTGCAATATTTATACGTATTTCTGGGTCATTTTGAATGCGAAAGTTCAAAAGTAGATACCAATACGTTTCTTAATTTTAAAGTTAAATCTAACCGATGGTTGAACAACAATAGTAACTTCATCATACAGAATGAATGTTGTATAGAACTCTTGATGTCATGCGCGCAAAGACAATGAGTTTATCAAATAGCAGCACAACAGTGATTATCATGCGGCTTGCTCATTTGGTGAGCAAATCGAGAGCGTGGAATTACAAATGCGATAGTTGTATGTGGTTGCGTTATGTAAAGTGCATTGTACAACGGTTTAAATACACGGGGATAAAGTGCACGCAATGGTGCGTGGCCTATGCGAGTGATGACGTCACAGCCATTTGGCTTTCTCTCGCGCCGGCGCCTGGTGCTCACTGCCGGCTCCCTCCACCTGTCTAACATTGCATGTGAAAGTAGCCATTTGTGTTGATTATCAATATAATACATTACCAACAGGTCGTTTATCATGGGATCTAACCTACTATTTAATATATTCAAATGATTTTTACCTACAATTACATATGTACATGTTATGATCAGGAGTAACATTATATATTTTTTTAAATAAACTAAACATCTTGAATATATTCTCTCATTCTTGCAATTTGTTCCACTATAATAAATATATGTTTGTAAACAAATCTATAGAAGTGTAATTAAGATTTACATATAGGTTTCGTATGGATCCATAAATAGCAAGCTATCTATCCGAATGCTGGTAATATTTACAAATGGGGGGCGGTGGAACAATGGTGCGTTGGTGCATTGTCTCGTGCAGGATGTCCGAACGTATTGTGCCAAGTAAACAGCACAGAACGAGATATTCCAGTTTTATACGCGAGGTCCGAATTATTGAGTGCTAAATGCCATTTGATCCCTTTGTTTAACCTAACTTATGAAACATCGCTAGACGGTTACAGCGTCCATTTTATGTAAAAAAAACTGCTTCTTGACGAATCATAGGATAAACACATGTATTTTGTAATAGAAAACTATGTGTTGACGAATAACATTGAAAAATACTTTTCATGTTACTTCTTTGTAAATTAATACGCAATTTTACCATACCAAACCAAATCAGTTTTTATATTTTAAAATAATATTAATATACCGATAAATATCTATATAAATGTATATGTAAATATGTATATATATGTGTTTCATTAAAAAGATTTACTAGTTCATAGTCGAAGTGTAGGTATATGCCAAATCTTCCTACTGCAACTATGATCATAGCGCAATACAAACCTCAATATTTTACTGTACTCATACTAATGAGAAGACAATACACATAAGGATATAATACTATAAATAACTGAAAGACAATTCAAATACGTGTCTGTCTTTACAGAAAATCGACGGTGATATCGCAAAAACCGATTCTATTCACTCGAGCAGCGACGAGAGCTCCGAATCTGACGCTTCAGATGAAGAGGATGAACTGGACGCCATAAGACCTATTTTCAAGATGCCCATACAGTTTGATCTTGATGAGCTTGCTGGCGCCTTCTTGGCGAACAACCAAAAGTACGTAGATTAAAACACATTTAAATATAGATAAAATCTGTAATAACAATATTTAATTTAACTTTTCTACTCACGTTCACATTCTGGGCTCCATGTAAATAATAATATCCAGTTTATTTAAAAAAAAGCGCAATAAATACAATTAAAGTTAAATAGGCAATGGTATTTGTCAAGTACAAGTTCTATTTTTTACCCTGTAACATGTACAAGTTTTTGTTTCGGATTTAAAAGTGGTCAAACCTTCCGTAGATATGATGAATCGTTTTGATAAAATTGTGGTTGTCATGATTTGTCTGCACTAAACTTGTCTGTATATTAGTTTGCTATTATCATTGTTTATTAGGTTTTGACGTTATTGCTTACGTGCATCAACATCGACTGGAATAGGTTTGGTCCCATTACTACAAGTAGTTATTATTTAATCATACTTTTACTTGTTTGCAGAGGTCGCATGAATTGTGTTGTTGAAAGACGTCACGAAGAACCAATGGAAAGACGTTTCCCATTCAACATTCTAAGTGCATTCGCTCCACGAAGCGCACAAGCAGAGCGCATCGCCATTATCTGTCACGGAGGCGATGAAGCCAGGTAAATGGTCACATTTCGATATAATTTGTCTGTATATAAAACATTCTCTTCATCAATTTAATTATACATCAACCGGAACATGGATTGCATGGTTGATAAAAGGAGTTATTTCTGTCTCTTTGCTAGCGAAGTCCTCGACCACCAAAAACTACTTTGATTGGCAAGAGGACTTAATAATCAGCAAAATTAGTAATGCTTAAAAAAAATTTTACATTTAACAATTCTTTACTAGTTTTATTAGATTTATTATACAATGTATTTGTATCTAGTTATGGCCATTTGATAACGTTGTTCTAATAATAAGCTTTCATTTACAAAAATAAAAAATAGGTACATTTAAATGTGAAAAGATTTTTTTAGCAAAAACGTCAACATTCGCATAAATCTTATCAACGAAAATAGGAACTCTGAAAACTTGTTGAAAGTCGTAATAATTTACGCAAATAATTATGCTCCAATGTGCCACTTAACATTTAGGTCTGTATAACTTTTCCTAAATTTTTAAACTATATCAAAGTTCAAAGAGAAAATGTTATTAAAAAGTTTAATAGAATGAGTTTATGTCAAGTTTGCGTAGCCAGGCCCGTTAATTTGTTATTTTAAATTTACTTTTCCATTGGTCCTAAATGATCTTTCCAATTTTTTTATTTCTTTGGTCGTATTTGGAAAAGTTTAGAATATTATTGCCCTATATGTAATATATTCCGGACATAGATCTCTTATAATGTACGTACTATTAATAACAATAATAAAATAGTGGGACATATTTTATAAATTCAGTGGAGACAGTTTTTTTTTCAAGTCTCTCGATACTCTAGTAATTTCCCTAGCATTCACAGTGGAACACAGTAATGTTTGCAAAGTACTGTTTGATGGTATAAATAGCAGTTGTGGTGGCCACCAGTGTAATTTAACATATTTTTATAAGAAAGTAATTGTTTTAGGCAAATGCCAGTGTTCCCCGAGCCTCAGTCGCAGGTGTTCGCGTTCCCTTTGGCTGGCCCCGTGCGTCTACCGATCAGACCTCAGCCGCAGCCGCAGCCTGAGCGCGTCGCCATGCCCGCCCCCGAGCCGCGCATGTCGCCTTTCCCACCAATGGCTCACCGTCCCGCACCCTATCCACTATCAGTAAGTTATTCATTATGATTAGTCAATTTTTTAAAGTCCTGTATCCCTGGATGGGACAAGGGACGTCTACAGTGCGTCGCCATTCCGTTCTTTCCAGGGCTACGTGCTACACCTTAAGACCATGTTAGCCCTACTCGCTTTATTTCGGCCGCAACATAGGGTCGCCAGGATTGCTTGGGACGGTCGCGTTTTCTCTTTCAATATGTGGTCTATTCCAGAGCTTGTCTAGGTATGTGATTGGGACCCGATCTCAGAGTGTGGCCTATCCATGTCCATTTTCGACGCGTGATTTAGCGACCGACTGGTGCTTCGTGGCAGTAGCGGAGATGATTAGTTAACGCATACGAATAATTTGACATAAAATCGACATTTATAATACATTTACACAAAATGCCTTACAAGTTTGATCAGAAGCAACCGATCGAGGTTCTCTCTCGGAAGTTCTTGAGTCTAGTCACTCCACGGAGCGTCCGGCGAAGCGTCAAAAAAGTTCAAAGGCCTCCCAATCCCAATCCAAAATAATACTTGTAATTGAATAAGTAGCGGCTCGAGTTGAGGTTACTGAGGTAGCTCTCGAGCTTAGCTACCGCAAGAGACTTAGGCTAAGCACCTTCAGTGCTCTGCCCCCTCCAATCCGAGGAAACGATTACTCTTTTTTTCAGGAGAACGAGTGGATATCAAAATCCCTATCCAAAATAATACTTGTAATTGAATAAGTAGCGGCTCGAGTTGAGGTTACCGAGGTAGCTCTCGAGCTTAGCTACCACAAGAGACTTAGGCTAAGCACCTTCAGTGCTCTGCCCCCTCCAATCCGAGGAAACGATTATTCTTTTTTTCAGGAGAACGAGTGGATCAATACCCAAAAACAAAATGGCCACGTCTTCAGTCTTTCCGTAATGTAAAATAATAATTCTTAAACATCGTCTGAACAATTTTATAATAATTAGTAAGGAAAAAATATCCTAAAGAGAAAACAATACATTTTAAAGTTTTTGTATTATAATTAAGCAATCATTTACATAAAATACACAAACTTAACGCAATAAACCTTGTGTCGACCGACCTTCTGACAACTATTTACGTGAACTTTCATTATGATCTGTTTAGTTAATTGTTCGTTTTATTTTTTTTATGATAATCATTGAAGTTTATGCATCCAAATAGGTTAAAGACTGTTTGATATTTCTGGTTCTATAAAGTTATATACATAAATGATTATTACAGGTAAAATGGATTTCATGATAGTACAGATTTCTTTTTTTTTAGAATAATCGCTCGGTAAATAAAACGTAATGTAAAGATCGCATCACTTCATACAATTAATATTTAGTTAGTATCTAAGTATACTTAATGAAGATTGGAAGATTTTAAGTTGTAACTTTTTTATTTAAGTGCATTTGCGACACCGTCCGTTCCGTTACAATTGCCGCTTTCACCTTTTATCTGCAAATGCAATGTTCAGAAGACTGTGAATAATTATCGGAAGTTATATAATTGGTACAATTGAATAGTAAACAACAATCAATGTAGACAAGTGCAATTTACTATCATTATTTTTTCAACGTTTCATAAAAAGATAGAAGTATTTATTTATCTTCATTTTATAATTATATCTCACCTGTCACTAAATCTCTCCACTAGGCAATAAAGTTTGAAATAAAAATAAAACAAACGTTTAAAAAAAATTTCGTATTAATTTTCAGAACCAGAATGATCATTCTATAATAATGAAGTATAAATCATTATCTCAAATCAAATCTTCATTGTTGTTAACTTGGAAATAGAGTTTTATAAAACAGATTTAATGCTTAACGACATAAGACTTGCTGTTTTAGTGAAAGATGAAATAAAGGTTTAATAAAGTAAACCATTCCTTTCAATATTTATTCTGACAGTTTTCATTGTGCTACTTGAGTACAAGTCCCTAGAGAGGGACCTTTGTTAAGCGCTTGATGTTTCGACACTCCATGTAAAGGTCGTAGTAGAAAAAGAATAAGGAAAAAGTTATTATTTTATAGAACACGCTATTGAATAAAGAATGAATTTCCATTTTTAAAGGAAATTAAAGTTTTTGCACTTGGAACACTGGTGTTTAGATTTATCACGCGGCTTAACTTACTAATATAAAACTATTGAGAGACTAATGAACTCATTTCGATAAAGCATTGAGATTTCAAGACTATATTACCAATAAACCATTACGCGTTAAAAGCATTTTTAAGTGGTACTTTCACTTAGACCACGAGAGTTATAAAACATTAAAAGTGTGGCAGAGAGAACTGCTTTCATTAAAATAAAAACGTTTTTTTTTTACTTGAGTTTTTAAATAATGTTATTTTTAACATATAATATAATACAGTATCCTATAATAAACTAAGGATAAATAAGTAAAAAACATAAAATGAGAAATGGAGTATTTGTCATTTTCATTCCAGATTTTTTTAAAAGAAGTGTAAGTTTTAGCCTTTCTAATGAAAAACATTACAGAACAAACAAACATTTGCTTTGTATAATATGTATATAAGAAAAAAGTCTAGTTATTGAGATCTTAGATTTGTAACAGAGAAACATAACACTTACTTGTTATGATCGCTAAAGTAATACCGAATATTATTATTAATAATTTAATGAGCTGTATACAAATCATGCCATATTTATTTAATGGGACATCTTGCACTGAATCCGCCTTTAAGATATATGTTATTAATAGTAAATAATAAAAAGAATGCATAAAGTTTGTGTAACATGTTCGCCATAGTTTTAGTTAAACCTTAATCGCTACGATTACCTTGTTAAAACCTTCCCTTGGCTAGCCAATGTTGTTTTTTTATCGGATTAACCGGAAATATCATTATTTACAAGTTTAGGCAACTTATTTTTGATATAGAATTTAATATTTACCGATGTTAGCTTTGTCTGTGATTTTATACTCGATAGTGTTAATTGTCAGTTGTATGTTTACTATATTATCCTAGAACCGAGTTTGTTACAAATTAGTATTAATTTGTGAAAATCTTTATAAATGTTAATTAATTAAACTAAATTTATATTACATGATAAAGCTTAACTAATCTTAAAATGACTGTGACTGTGTGAAATTTTTACGCTTGCTGTAAGATGTTTATTAAGTTTATCGTTTCATTTAGTTACTATGATTTCTAATAATAAATTTTGTGGTTAGAAAACGATTTACAGTCGACGGAGGTTTTACGGGTAATAGTATTTTGATTGAGATTTAATTCGCAAAACGTTACGGTACGAAAAATCAGGTTCGGTGGGCCATTGCCCCAACTGAGTCTATAGCCAGAATGCACATGAGCTTATGCAACAATAATCCGGTTCGGACCAACGTTTACACAATTACATTAGTATCTTTTTACCTTTAATACACATGATTAATACATACAATGAAGTACATATTGATTGGAAATGTTTAAGACAATTTTTATTCAATAAAAATATTTACTCAACCTCTTTATGTAAATAATTTACAAAATGAAATAAGTTTTGGTCACTATTAACTTTTAATTTGCCCTTTAGTGATAATTTTACAAGCAAAAAAAATAAAGAGTGTTATGAAGTTTATTATAAATTAGTTTCGGCATATTCCTTTCCAAAATAATACTAAAGTTGGCAAAACTAAAAGTGTTACAAATGATATAGATACCTGCAGATACCATAAGTCGTATGTGGATATAATACATAAGAAAAGCGAGAAGAATACGCTTTCAGTTAGGATAACACAATGAATGAAATAAAGATACATGTATATATGTAAAGATAATAAATAAAAATATCGAACAGATAAATTACAACCATTCTTCTTTGTTGATGTTTCTAAATACCAATCAAAACAGTATTCGTTAGATAAAATCATCTATAGTGAGTTGAGTTGAGAGCTGTAGTGAGTCATCAACATCTTAAAGCAAAAACTATGTTTTGATGTATCCTATTATAGATCTAACAAGCAAAAAATTCTATAAAAATAGCATGATTTAACAAAATTATTTTCATTAAACTAGTTTTCGCTCTCAGTCGCAGGTTTTTCGATAAGGTTCTGAAGTTTGTAAATTTCTCTGTCCTCTTAAGTAGAAAGTTTCAAGAACAATGCCAATACATTTACGCAGAGAAACTGTTTTATATGTATTTGTCTATTGGCAAATAAGTTTCGAGGGCGCGTAGGAGACATATTTTACGCGTTTGTTAGAAATCCGTTTTTTGTCGAAACAAAACAGCGTTTGCGTTGTAAAATGCTTCATATTTACTAAAGTTGATTTACAGTTTTGCGGAGCGTGTATAGTAATTCAGGTCAGGTACGCTTTAACGTTATTTCAAACTGAATATTTATATGGTATACGTATTTTATGTGGTTGTATGGATATTATGTGGAGGCTAGTATAGATATGAGTCGTATTGTGTCGTAACGTAGACGTTCCTTTATAACAAAAGCTTTTGATCGCTAAAGCTGGGATCACGTACAACGCTGTGGCGCACCACGCTCGCTCTGCCTGATGTTTCTCGAACGATAAGTTTTTTTGACCTTCACTGTGGCTTTCCGAATGCCCTGCGGCTATCATCAGTATAGCAATGTTTAGGTATTAGATATTAAATTTACGATGGTCAGAGTTTTAATATCTTAAAAAATTACAACAACAATAACACATAAATATTACAGCTTAACAATTTTAAAATGCATTATTCCAACGCCATAAATAATTAGCACCGTAGAAATATTGTTAATATATATCAAACAGATATAATTCTGAAATTACAAAGTACCATATTTAAAAAACATATTAGTAGACTTTTTCTATACATTTGCAAATAATGTTTAATACAACGACTTACCTATTTTTTAAACAATCCAATGCTAAATTATGTTTTTTGTATACAACAAATACTTTTTTGTTCAATAACTAAACATTATGCATTTACGTTTTATATGCATAGATCTTTTAGTTTGGTTTACTTTTTATATTGTATTTAAAAGGAAATACATAAATAACTGAATGGAAAATGGAAAGTATGCGCAAATTGTTTGAGCAATCATCAACGGTCCCGAATGATCTGTGTATTCAATAAGAGCTGGCCCAGATGAGTGTAGGCACATAACGGTACAACCATGAGTGAATATAGCAAGAAATAATACGATGTTAGTGGGCCAAGTCAGACCATTGCTCATCACATGTAGACTAACTGTACACGATGTTAATTTTTTACTTCTGTGTAAATTATTCGCCATGTTTTTTAAATATACAACAGTTAAAAACGGTTTGCGATTCGAGCGGAAAGTTAAACTAAAAGTTTTACACTTCCTTTATAAAGACAAATCAAATTTTTATTAAATTCTTGTAATAATTATGAAGGCAGCAAATCATAGTA
>DWHU01001881.1:0-11181 GCA_018247975.1 Parides photinus
CTCTGCTAATGGAGAGAGTTTTGGCCATAATCCACCACGCTGGCCAAGTGCGGGTTGGCGGATAAAGCCAGTGATATCGAATTTCTCAAAGCGCACATAACTCGGAAAAGTCATCAGTACGCGCCCGATTCGATCCCGCGACGTCCAAATCGGAGGCCGAGGTCCCAAACCACTCGGCTATCACGGCAAAGATATTTATATATTTATAATAAAAGTATGTAGATCAAAGGGTAGTGTTGGCGTTATAAATCTGCTACAATTAATTCTGCTTCCAGATATGCGATGAAACATTTCAACCCTGGTGTGCGCAACGTTTTCTCCGGCGGTCCGTGGAAAGCGGGTCGGCTGCCGCTAACCAGCTCGGAGTATGAGCTGACGCGAGCAGCCTCAGCACCGCCTATTTTACAATCTCACGGTGGTACAGGTTGACTATACGAGCACTGCACAACGCTTTACTCGGCCATCTTTCTTATATTTATATTATCCTCTAAAGCAGGGATGAGCAACCTAAGACCCGCGGGCCAAATTGGCCCGCCAAGTATATTTTTGTGGCCCGCGGAGCATTTTGAAATGTCAAAAAAAACGAAGAACTGTATTGCTTTATACCAATTTTGCATTATTTTTTTAATTTTTTTGGCCCGCCGGCCAATTATAATGAGATAAGTGGCCCGTCTATTAAAATTTGTAGTTAAAAGTGGCCCACCGCTTAAAAAGATTGCTCTCCCCTGCACTAAAGCTTTACATATTTGCATAGTTTCCTGATGGAATATTTCCTTAATCCGCTTAAAAGTATGAGAATCTAGTGTATTGCTATTGATTTATAATGAAAATTCTACATAAATTCTGTAACTGCAAAATTAGATACTATGATCTTCAAAAACATTATTATTATTATTTCATTTCGTGCACAGAATGCACAGTGATTGTTATGTCCGCGGCAATAATGTAGAAAACAGATGCAAAGGTATTACAACCTTCAAACAAAAATAACGTTTGAAGCTATATTAGAAATTTTTGTACAAATCAATACAGAGTAATGACTGTGCATCTGACATTTGCCGTGGGCAGTACATCCGGTGTCAGCTGTGTATGACCAACAGGTGCTATCCACACTATACCAGCGCCGAACCTGAGTCTCTCGGAAAAGCCTATAGTAGTCGTAGATACGTCAGGAAGCAGTGCCGAAGCTGCTTCGGAAGCGGTGAGCTAAATGTCAATGTCATTAAACTTATCATTTTCTGTATATGTATTAAGCATTTATAACATACATAAACATGGTGACTGCTCACAACACTAATAATCCAACATATACTTGCTGATGTCTTAATACAAAATCTTTAAAGAAATAAGTAATTATATGTATTATGCAGCCAAAAACGACATACGAAGTCACAGAGAAATATTCGGAGTCCCCGATATACCAGGCACCGGCAAAAATAGAAACGCCCACAGGATTCTCAAAACAATCCGTAAGTGATATTTATACAAAATAATTATTCAACTTTACCTAGAATATAAAAACTTAGATTTATTTAATAATACAAAGATTTTATAAATGTTGACAATTACCGTGATCGAAATTTTTTAAAGAATAATTCCGGATCATACCTTTTTTATTAAACATTGAAAAAGATAATGAGGAAACGCATGGGAATTAAAAACATCATTTCAACAAATTAATTGTCAAAAACGTATTAAAATAGCAGTCCATTCTTTATTTGCAGTCCTTGACAACGCCTGAACTTCAACAGTTTGTACAAAATGGTGCCTCATTTCCATTATCTCCGCAGTACGGAGTACCATCACTCCCTTTGCCGCAGAATGCAATATTTCCGCAACAATTTTCACTGCAGGTAATACGTATAAAATAATCCAGCATCTTGTTATTTTGTTTTAACCTCCACTACAGATTACTCTTTTTAAAAAAACAGGGTTTCACTGATTTATCGGGGCAACAAGATCTCGTACAAACAGCTGCGGAGGGTATAGTCATACCGCCGAACGCGTTATATCACAGCGATCCAAATTTCCTACAAAAATTGCAAAATCAATTATTGCAACAATTTCCTTCGGTGGAATTTATACCATACACTGCAGACGCGCAGGCACAAGCACAACCACAACAAACGTCCACTCATTCCGAGCTCTACCTACTCCAGGACGAAGTTATGATGCATCCAACACCGGAACCATTTAAGGCGAGTGAAAAGCACAGGAATATTGTACAAAGGCAGACACAGGAGGGGTCTGTAGACTCTTTGATGCCCCAAGCATTCACTCCGAGAAACGTTACGGAGAGTATAATCGATGTGGCTACACTTAATGCATCGCATAATGTAACATTAGAAACCACGACGCCAGGATCTGAATTGCCAGTTTCTACTGTAAAGCAAACAATTGAAACTACGACGGAAGAACAAAATACCACACCTATATACTACGCGCAAGTAGGACAAAGTGTAGGTGATATTATAGCTAAAGGGTTTTATTCAGCTATTAACGATGTAAGAGTAGCCGCCGCTCTTGCTCAAGTTGAAAAAGTAAATCATCCCGTTCAAGAAGAAAACGTAACAGAGAAACCAGAAACTAAAGTAAACGAACCTAACAACGAAGTGATGCAAGATAATAATGAAGTACAACCTCTAGTCGGCGCACCTTTTGAAAAGTCTACTGAACCCCCTAACGTTGCTTCCGCGCTATCAAGAACACATGGGGATACAGTCAGACCCATAAAAGAAGGAAACATTTACGCTGGACAATTAGTACAAGCGACCGTGACTGAGGACAAAGATTACAATAAAGACAAGGTAAATCCGGTTTCATGGCGGCCACCTATAAGATTGTTTACAATACAAGAGAAGAAAGCCGACATTATTCCACAAAAATTTACAGTGATTAAAGCGAAGATACCACCGAAGAGTAAGCTGACGTTTGACGATAAAACCGGGGAGCCCGTCCTGAGGATTTATGCTAGTTATTCCGAAAACCCAATACAGGTACATTAATACTAAGGATATTTTAGAAAGTTACATTTGTTAAAATCCCTACTCCTGACGAAAATACACATGTCGCCCTTAAATTTAATGAGGTACGTTCGCATAATGAGACATGTGGTTAATTGCAGCTCCACGAAAGTATACTTTGACACTTAGGTTTTATTAGGTTACGTAATGTAGTAATAGAATAAGAGTTAGATTTAGGACTAAATAAAGATGTGTGGTGTTGTTGTAATTTATGGGGATGGATGACAGAATGATAAGGTATGGAGTATGAGAAAGAGACATGAGGGAGGAGAGAAGGAAATAGGAAGAAAGGAGTGGAAGGAGAGTATGAAAGTAGAATTAGGAATATATTAGAGACAAATTGTAAATGAGATAAAGGAAATGATAAATAAACGCCTCGGCCCCACAAAACCGAGGGGAACGCGAATAAATAATAAAACAAAAAAAAATGTAGTAATAGTTTCATCAAATTAAAGGTACGCAAACCTTAAAGAACCTCCGCTATTTCTTCTATCCAATTTTATTAACTATTTTTTTCATTAAATGAATTATTAATAACAGTCACTAAACTTGGTGTTAAAAGATGTTTCTAAAGATCAGTTCTTTAAAGCCTGAATTAACCTCTAATGTTTACAGAAAGAGGTAATGCTTTCAAAATTATCAAATATAAAGCACTTTAAGGAAGTACCATGGAAGCAAGATCCTGTAGAACATCCGAAGACGGCTACTACGAAGTCATTCGACAAAAATTTACCTGCTGATGGAAACCAATTTGGCCTCAAACTTCGCTCAAGAAGCGACGACTATATACCTCTATACGAAGATTATGAAAAGTGATATTTTATTACACAAAAAATATATTAAAGATCAAAGAATCTAAAAGTAAAATATCACAAACCAAAGTGAAATTGTATCTCGATGTAACCTGTAGTTTTTGTTATGCATTCAATTGTATTTATTTCCATAGACAAAAATAGATTTTTAGTTTAAATTAGTGGTAACACCGACACAATATTAAACTGTAAATAAAACGTCGAATATTTAATGCATTTAATACATAATTTTCTCTTTGTGGGTATAAATTATTTAATAAAAATTAATGAGAAACAAATGTTTATCAAAACACTTTTATTATATTAAGTCACTATCAAAACTGAATACAAATACATTTAAATTTTATACACAAATACCAAAAACTTCCTGTCTCGTTACATCTGCGCTTCCAACAGAAATAATATAAACTCTGTTACAAAAGTACAATAGTTATTTTTTTTTAAACAAGTAGTCGTATAACAACATTAGTATTGGATGATAGCGACAAACTTTTGTCACACTTATTGAAAACGATTTTATGATAAAGTAGCGTCATGTTTATAAAGTTGTAATCGAGTGTAAAAAAAAATGTTTAGGTCTTTTACAAAATTATGGAAAACAAAAACAAAATTTAATTCTCACCTCGAAAACATAAATAAATCTCTTAAAGAACAATTATCTTATAAAAACAAACGAATTATTGCACAAATTGTTAGGAAACGTATTCGCGCAATCGCCTAGTTGTTTATATTCAAAAATTTATAATAGTAAACTCATCTAGCGTTAAGAGAAAAAGTACTTAAATAATTCTAACAGAAAACAGTGTTGCCAGTCCGTTGAGGTGACTTTACTTACATATTGTCAACTATACATAAATCATGTTAATAACCATATTATTTCTAACAATTCCATATTTTTTTAACACATTCACACTTAACTCCTGAAATCATATTGCTGCTGGTTTTTATATGTAACATAGTTTAGGTAATAATCACAAAGATATCGAAGGATGTCCACTGCAGGACGAAGACATTATTTAAGGTCCACAAAACAGTCTTGTTAGTTTTATTTCACTTGTGTATCCATCTCTTTGCTATTAGGCAGTACAACACAGAAAATTATTTAGTTAAGATAATGATGATAAATGGAAATTGAAGGAGATTCATTACAGCGGTGTAAACAGTATATACCATCATTATCTTAATATGAAAGTCCACTGCTGAAAGAGATAATTGTTCTTCACCTCATTGGACAGGCATTGTTTATTGCAGACTAGGAGTTTGCATTAAGTTTCTCCAGTTGGTCCATGAACCATGGTTGGCCACCACTACGTTTTGTCAATATATCGCAGCCGGTCTCTGTCACTAGCAGTGTTTGTTCGAACTGTAAAAGAAGTTTTTTATATCGTATAACACACAGCAGGAAATAAT
Organism: Parides photinus; assembly: GCA_018247975.1. NCBI lineage: Eukaryota > Metazoa > Arthropoda > Insecta > Lepidoptera > Papilionidae > Parides > Parides photinus. Next base: position 5,246 of record DWHU01001881.1, read on the forward strand.
TAGCTAATATGTAAGCATAACTTAGAATTGAACCAAAAGTTCTAAGGGTCGCAAACAGTGGGTTTGGGTGGCTTACTACATTGTTTTTGTAAACTCATGAAGGATTTGTGATACATGATAAGAAATATGACACTGTGTACTCATCTTGTTACCTCATAGTTGCAGGCAAAAAATACTACACAAACTGTTCTTACCTGAGCGGAACGTGATCCATCGGCAGTGACAGCAGTCCAGTGATCTGGCCACTGGTCATCGCGCCATCCACCTTCATTTATCATTGGTTCTATAGTGAAGCAGTGTCCTGGTTTCATCACACCCACAGCTTTGTTTTCTGTTAAAGAACAAAATTACTTTAATACAGTAATTTTTACTTGATATTGAGGTCCTAGCAAAGAAATCTAAATAACTTTTTTTTACGAAACTGGGATTATGACTTTTGATCTCAATTACTCATGAGGTTAAGTGAAAATATGCAGAATTTTGTTTATAAAGTCTGTTTTATCCAATAAAACAATATTGTTCTATTAAAATGTATGTGCTAGGTAGCTAAGTATGAATGGAAGTGTCATGAATGTATTTTTATATTACCCACTTCAACCATTTAACTTTCCAACAACATAATTTCATAGGATTTTTTTTTTAAACAACCCACTGAATGTTCCTTCTGTTGGGACTCAGGGCCTTTTCTCCTAATGGAGAGAGTATTTGGCCTTAATCCACCACGTTGGCCAAGTGCGGGTTGGCGGATAAAGCGAGTGATATTTATTTTTTTAAAGCGGACCTAACTTAGAAAAGTTATAGATTCGATCCCGCGACCTCCGAACCGGAGGCCGAAGTCACAAACCGTTAGACTATCACGGCTTCTTTTTTTTCATATTTTTATTCAATTTCATAGGGTAAATTGATATAAATAACAAATTCAGATGTACAATAAGATTGCAAGCTAAGCTGGCAGCTCTGCCAAATTCTACTAATAACCAAACTTCTCATATAGCTCCAAACTCGACAGTTTGCATTATCCATGAGATCCCCGTTTCTCCATAAATGTAGTTTTATATAATGAGCAAAAGACTATTTAAAGTAATACATAGCATTCATTCATCAGAGAACAGAACCGAGCTATAACTAGAAGGTAAAATATGGGGACAGCTACATTAGTTACCGCCGAAGAGTAAGCTAACTTAGTCATCATTATCTAATAGGACAATTAGAAAGGTTTGTTAAGAATTAGGTCTACTGGTCTAGATTATGGTTTAAAAGGTTCCTACTTCAAAGTAGCTGGAAAGTATCATTAATATGCTTACTTGCATAGTGCGGGACATTTGGTGCTGTGTGGAACAATCTGTGTATACCATGGCCACAGTACGACCGAACGACACTCAGTCCGTTTGCTTGTGCATGCTTCTGAATAACATTTCCAATCTCTCTGTACTTCTCGCCCGGCTTAACAATATCTATAGCTTTCTGGAGACACTCATAAGTGACCTGAACTAACTTCCTACTTGATTCCAATATAGTACCAACAAAGAATGTCTCATTTAAATCACCATGAAATTCTCTGTGATAGACTGTCACATCAACATTACATATGTCACCATCCTGAAATAATGATTTTATTTTTTATTATAAAACAATAAATTGCAAATGTTCAAGTTAAGATTACAAAATTTATACTATAATATTAAACATTTCCTAAAATCCAAGACAATATCAATTAAGCTAAACATGTAACAGCCCGGTTTTCATTTCTTTCTTGACTTATTTCTTCTATCAGACATTAGTGTCTAAAAATAACCATATTGTGGAAAAATTTACTGAAGCAATGATATTTAAGATTTTGTTACTACATGAGGGTTGTTTGATCTCAACACCGCATTGTTATTTATAGGCATATTATTTGCCACCGAGAGAAAATTTCAGTTGTCTTATCACTTCATATAGATTACATAACAAACTGAATGTTCGTTCCCGCTGCAGGGGCTCGAGGCCTTCTTACATAATGAGAGAATTGCGACCTTAATCCACCGCGCTGATTAAGTGTGGGTAGACAGATAATGCCAGTGATATTTAATTTCTTAAAATGCACATAACTCATAAAAAGTGGCTGATGCGCACCGGGTTCGGAGCTCGCGACCTCCGAATCGGAGGCCGGAGTTCCTAACCACTCGGCTATTACAGCTTCATAGATTAAACAAAACAATTTTTTTAAAATTACAAATAAACTATGATAAGACCGGGTTTTTTCATTAATAAATTCCTGTAAAATTTTGCCCTCATATCACATTAAAAATTGGTATACCAAATTTGTTATTAAGAGTGATTTGGCATTTACCTGTAAAGGACGTATATCAGGTATTCCGTGACAAATGACTTCATTAACTGATGTACAGCAGCTATTGGGGAATTTGTGGTAGTTAAGAGGGCTAGGATAGCATTCACGTTCAATACATGCCTCGTGCACCACTCTATCTATTTCATCAGTTGTTACACCAACATCACAGACTCTGTGAAAGAAAAATATTTCCTCATTATGATGGTGCTATTGAATCGATAACAATACATCATTAACTTTTTAATAATATGCACAAATTGAGTAGAACAAATATTATTTTAAATTATATTCAAACAATTTTTCATTCCGATCAATTTGTAAATGATTTCTTTTACAAATAATTTTTCTTTAAATCATGATTAAGTTAAATAAAAAATATAAACTATGTCCTAAATTTTTAATAAAACAATTGTAGCCATAAAAAACCTTTACATTCTGCTAAAAACACATTTAGTTGCAGAATATCAATAATAAGTATCCTAATCTAAAACCAAACACAACATATACATGAAACAGCAAAACTGTTCTTCATCACCACTACCATGTACAACATACAGTTAAGAATTTAGCTTATCTAGTACCTACACAAAGATACAATCAATACTATATACCCATTAAAATAGTCAAATGTAGATTGGTGTATTTCAAGTGTCCACATAGTATCTCTTAAAATATATTAATTGTGAAGGAACGTTTTCAACCGTACATATCTTCGAGATCGATCTGCATAGACGACGGTCTTACACCGACATAAACATTTACCTGGCTGCTTCATCGAGAACTTCGCGCCCAAGGCGGCAAGCAACACGCATTCCTTCGATTTCTTCATCATCCAACACTTTTATTTGGCCTGAACCTTTAGCAGCGGTCTCGGAAGCTGGAAAACCTGTCGGATGATCTGCATAATCTGGACGTCCTATATGTGGAGGAACAGTTCTCTTGGGCCCCGCAGGATATGGTCTCAACTCTCCCGTAAATTTATAAGATGGCCACGGATTATACTTCACATTTGACCCATCTGTACTACCACCCTCTAAAAGAAAATTTTATCGCAATAGAAATGAATGGATCACAACACCGCAACTTAACCTAAAAACTTACTGGCCACCGAATGGATAATCTTGTGAGATTTCCACGATTTCTTGAAACAGTCTTGGTTGCAAAAAAACGAACCCTGTATTCCTAGTTTTACGCATGTTGGACACTGTAACTGGGCAATTGATTTACAACCGGGCGTTTCGCACATTCCAATCGCGGCCATTTTATTAATTCCTTAAAAAAATCGCTGTCAAACACTCAACTGTCATGCCAAGAAAACCGATACAGATTATAAAAATAACCAAAATATGCAAATTTAGGAAACATGACAATTCCAGCAACATCGCCTTTAGTACAAAATAGTTTTTTTATATATATATATATAATCAAAAAAAAATAATCATTACTTTGAATATTTTTATATCCAGTAGTCGAATCTTCATATTTTGTTACAATAATTAACGGCGATTCCAAATCAGTCATTCTTGTTTCTGTAGAAAGTTTACGATAATTTGTAAAGTTTATAAAACTAATTGGTGCATTAAAATTAAAATGGTTTAAGAATAATTCAGGTTAAAGGTTTCCTGTGCTATTAAATAGCATGGCTGAATATCGTCAATTTTATTTTCATCCACATCTAATTAGAACTGGATGAAAATTTTTATCGGTACCTGGACTTAAACTTATTAATTTTTAAGCTAAATTAATTTATGTAATTGAAAGTAAATTCTTAATAAATTTTAAAACTCTTTTTGAAGAACGCATTAGAACAAAATATATGTGCAAAAAAGTTAGTTTTTCTTTTTCCATAATTAATTGAAAATGTACTTACTAAAAAGTGAACTCAATTGATACAACCAGCCGCCCGAACAGTCATACGAGCGTATCACCGCGTTTCTTGATCTTACGTATATAAAATCCCAAGCATTTATTAAATCTGTACTGTTCATTTCACATCACACGGTTAATATTTTAAAACCTATTAAAATAAACACTAAACTATAAATTTTAGTATGAGCGATGAAGTCACGTTGACGTTGCGTTCACTTTTGATTCGACTTGTTCTATTTTCGAATGTTTACTTTATTCCCGCCTTCGCAGATCATAACAGTCAGATTATGAAATCAAAAAGTAGATAATAAAATAAATATTTTTAGAATGAACTAGTTATTAATACTTCAATGTCTGAATGTGCTAGTCCAAGGAATAAATATAAGTGTACTCCACACTGTCCTTGCGAATACCAGTAAATTGATTTCGAATATGTATATCCGAAATCTGGTTGTAAGACCATTAATGCTCGCAATAATTCTGTCTGATATATTTTTACACTTTTATGATATCTTCCAAACTTGTTACAAGTTTCTGAGTCTTGGAAATAATGTTTGTCATTCAAATCCAAAATCTGAAATAATAACAAAGTTTGCGATATACGTTATTAACACGAATAATAATTATGTTTAAGTCGACCACCAAAAAGGATTAAATTTATGAATTTGTTAGCGTAAGAAAGTTCTATTACACATATAATCATTTTGGAGTGTGTCAAAATGTCTATCACATTTTATAGTATACATTTCAGTCCGTAAGTTTTTCATATTACTAAATAATGTTTCATATAAATCCAAAACAAAGTACACCTGTATATGAGTACGCCGACATATGTATATAAAGAAAGGAAAATAGCAGACAGACAATCGGATGCGCCGACCCACCCTCGACCGGAATACAAAGGAACCAAGCCCTACCTACCTACGATTTCCTACCATTAATTTTCCGTTTTGCTTGAAAGAAAAAGCAATTTTGAACTGTTTTGTCAATAAGTACAACAAAAAATCATTTGTACCCGTGAAACATTTCTTTTTCGCAATTTATTTTATCATTGTATACATATTATATACAAATACATTCATTGATTTTATTGTAGATAATAAACATCTTTAAGAACAAACACGTGGTGTTTTTATCCGTGTCTTCTCATTATTACACATTTGTTTTAATAATAGGTGACTATTGAAAATTACTAAGAGTATTGTTATGGTCGTTGTCGCTGTTATTTGGATGACGAACTCAATATGTAGAGGACAAAGTGAAAGTTGCTGTTTGGATCCTGGAGTGATTTTCTTTCAGCCATCTTTTTGGAGATGTCAAGGTTGGCCGTGATGGCTAAGCACATAATCAAAAAAATTGTTATAGCAAATTGCTTCTTGTTATCGTTGGATAATTTTATCTACTGTAGACAAATATTAGAACATAACTCCGTATAATGTTAAATGATAGAGTAGGCGTTCTTGGTGGTGAAAAACGTGGTATAATATTTTGGCTCTCATATATTGACTATCAGATCAGAGCTATGCTATTCAATCAGCAAATTTGTAATTTTACAATAATAGCTAGACAGGATTTTCTACACAAAAAAACCATACTATTAACCAAACTCTATCGAATCACAGATCGTGTTTTAGCCAAGAGGTTTTCGTATAAAAAAGTATAAAACCATTTCAAAGATAGACATCTTACAAATAATTGAATTACTGACGTTTATAGAGATTACCGAATAATTTAG